>JAHIAM010003182.1:0-38426 GCA_021605205.1 Aegilops longissima
GGGAACAAAATGGGTTAGGTTGCGGAAGTCGGTGGTGGCTATGCGGATGATATGGTGGAAGGCCTAGGCAAACTTGCCAAATTTTCAAAAATTTGATGGAGTCAAATTGTGTTGGTGGTATTTTTGTTGGAAGGGGGATGTCAATAGCTTCAAAACGAGCTAAAGAACGTCAAAATCGGAGTTCGGATGAATTAGTTATGGACAAAACAAAAATCAGCCGAAGTCGGAAACTACAGGTTACGGACGTCCGGAAATGGTCGGACATCCGTAAATTCAGTTCGGGTTAGGGGTTCCGGTCGTCCGGAAAAGGTCGGACGTCCGGTCGTTCCAGGGGCTCCGGACGTCCGTAAAACTCCGGTCGTCCGGTGGGTCGGGGTCAACTCGAAAATTGAGATCCGGGACGCGATTTTGGGCGGAATTTTGGGATTTTGGGGTCAAAATTGAAGAGATTTCATGGATGAAAGATGGGGAAACTTGGGGAAATGCTAGATTCACTCGAAACCAAGCAAATCCATGGATCAAAATCAACAAAACATCATCAAACAAACAAATCACAAAAAAAATTAGGGCTATTTTTGGTGGGTATTTTCGGATTTAGGCAAGAACACAACAAAATCAAGCTAGAAAAAGAGGGGTAGGGGCTCCAAAAACGTGATCAACGTGGCTCTGATACCATAGATGTAGGGCGAAACCCTATGTGGGCGATCCTTCACGTTGGAGCGGATCCTACGGTGAATCACGAAGAACACGCGGAAGAACAAGAGGGAAAACATGGGGAAAACGAGAGAGAGATCACTCAACCGACAAGAAATCAATTACACAAGTGCTAGATCGGTGAACACATAGAGTGGCACTAGATTCAAGAACAATAAAGGTAAGGATACACGAGTAGTAGTTCTTCTCCAAGAGGAGGTCTTGATGGGTCCACCCTAAACGGGGGTCTTGAATCCGCTTGGGAATCTTCTCCGTAGAGGTCCTGATCTCCGAGGAGAAGTAGCCAAGTGGATGAGCAAAGCTCTCACACAAATATGAGCTAATCCTTTGCTAACCCCCACTAGGAGATGGGAGGGTCCTATTTATAGTATGAGTGCAAATGGAAGTCAAAACGAAGGGGTACAGGGGCTTCAGCCTGCATCAGGTGTCGGACGTCCGGAAGGCGTCGGACGTCTGGAGGCTCGGGAAGGTCCGGTCGTCCGGACCCGCTCGATCGTCCGTCGATTCTTCTCTGCCGTAGGCGTGTCGGTCGTCCGTAGGGGGGCCGGTCATCCGGGGCTTCAGGAGGGTCCGGACGTCCGGAGGCTGTCGGTCGTCCGTAGTTTTGGCTCGGGTGATTGTCGTCCGGACGTCCGGGTAGCTCCGGTCGTCCGTAGATCTGGTTCGGGTGACGAAGTTCCGGACGTCCGGAGGGCGTCGGACGTCCGTGTCCTGGGATAGTGTCGGACGTCCGTAGTCTTCCGGTCGTCCGGCCGCTGGGGACTCCGCAGCACCGTCTTTTTCCGTCTTCTCTTCCAGGCTTCCCTCGCGGATGGTGTAGGTGTTCCTTGGCGCTTGCACTCCTCCTCGTCGTCCGTGAAGCTCCGGCCATACCTATGCATACACACGAGTGGAGTGTCAAGTAGTATACCATCCTCGAAGGGGTCAAGTGAGCACGTGTAAAGGAGAAGATTCACCTTTATGTATGAGAAGTAGAGGTCGCACGTGTCACTTGCCAAACGGACTCTTGACATGGTGATGACCGTAGGATGCTCCGCATCACTTATGGTAGAGCTCGATGAGGATAGTGGCACAAAAATTTAATGCAAAATGTTAGCAAGAGTCAATAATGTTGAAAAAGATTCACAAATTCGCAAGGGAAACACGTAGACCAATAGCAATATGTGGCATACGGAAACGCACACACGGATAGATAAATGGGGTCGTGCAACCAAGGAATGAGCACAAAATGTGGAATCCACGGAAGACGCTCGTGTTGGACAACTCAAGAGAGACGCTAGCACGATTGCTCAATAGGCGGATAAGACACTTGTGCACAACCTATAAGATGCAAAATGGATAAACTCTCTATCCCAAGTATGCTATGTATGTATGGTTCCCGGTGTTTCTCACACAATGATCCAAGATGATCAAGTATGATACCATATGATGTATTGTGGTATGATGCTATGGCTCTTGCTTACAAGCTCTTTCTCTCTCTCTCTCTCTCTCTCTCTCTCTCTCTCTCTCTCTCTCTCTTTCTTTGCTTAAAAGCTTATTCTTTTTTTTTGATATGGCCAATTTTGCACAATGCACAAACCAATGTAGCAATTGTGTATATGCGGGAACAAACTTGAGACACAATGGATGATATGATACCAAGATGATATGGTATGTATGTAATGGAAGGTGTAGATCACTAATGTGCACAAGTAACGTGGCCCGACAATACTCAAATGGCTAGTCTCGATAGGCAAGTGACGCAAAATGGGCTAGGGGTTAACAATGCAATTGCAAGGGAATGTACAATGGTGTCGTCGAGGTTACCGTCCTTGGCGATGATGAGAGGCGGTGTTGCCGAAGTCGACCCGTTCCTAGTTAGCCGAAACACCCTAGGAAACAGAAAAATTGCAAACTCAAAATCTCAAAGGCAAAAGTCAAATGGTGGTAGCGGAAAGCGGAGGTGGTGGTTGATGAAGAAGCAATCGTCCCTAAGTAGCCGAAACACCTTAGGAGACTCGAATCACTACTCAAGGAATCACTAATGCTATGGTGAACAAAATGGGTTAGGTTGCGGAACTCGGTGGTGGCTATGCGGATGATATGGTGGAGGGCCTAGGCAAACTTGCCAAATTTTGGAAAATTTTATGGAGTCAAATGGTTTTGGTAGTATTTTTGTGGGATGGGGGATGTCAATAGCTTCAAAACGAGCTAAAGAACGTCGAAATTGGAGTTCGGATGAATAAGTTATGGCCGAAACACAAATCAGACGAAGTGGGAACCTACAGGTTACGGACGTCCGTAAATGGACGGATGTCCGGTCGTCGGACGTCCGGGAAGGTCGGAAATCCGTAAATTCGGTTCGGGTTAGGGGTTCCGGTCGTCCGGGAAAGGTCGGACGTCCGGTCGTTCCTGGGGCTCCGGACGTCCGTAAAACGCCGGTCGCCCGGTGGGTCAGGGTCAACGCGAAATCCGAGTTCGGGGGCGCGATTTTGGGCGGAAAATGGGGATTTTGGGGTCAGAATTGAAGAGATTTTGTGGATGAAAGACGGGGAAACTTGGGAAGATGCTAGATCCACTCGAAACCAAGCAAATCCATGGATCAAAATCAACAAAACATCATCAAACCAACAAATCACAAAAAAATTTGGGGCAATTTTCGGTTGGGATTTTCGGATTTTGGGGAAGAACACAACAAAACAAGGCTAGAAAACGGTGGGAGGGACTCCAAATACGTGATAAACGTGGCTCACGATACCATATGATACGGGGCTAACCCGGTGTAGGCCGATCTTTAACGTTTGGAGTGGGATCCCTCGAAGAACACGATGAATACGGGGAAGAACGGAGAGAAATCACAAGGGGAAACACTCAAGAACAAGTCCGATCACACATCCACTAGACAATGAAACACACAAGATCCACAAGGTACATGAACAACAAATGGAAAGATACAAGGTAGAGTTCATCTCCATGAGGAGGTCTTGAAGGGGGCCGCCCCAGAGGGGGTCTTGATCGATATATCCCGCATGATCTTCTCCTAGATGGAGGTCTTGGCCTCCAATGGAGTAGTGGTCTCTCTCTCTCTCTCTCTCTCTCTCAAGAGTAGAGGTAGGAGCAAAGCTCACCTAAGAATGAGATATCATATTTGCTAACCCTAGAAAGGATGAGGGGAAGGTCTATTTATAGTCTAAGCCATGAAGGGGTAAGTGGGAGAGGAATACAAGGCCAAAGGCCCGGCTGCACACAGGCAGTGTCGGACGTCCGGTCGGGGTCGGACGTCCGGTCGCTCGCGGGGGTCTGGACGTCCGAAGGGCGTCGGACTTCCGACGTTTTGGCTCTGGACAGGAGGTGCCGGTCGTCCGGTCGGCTTCGGTCATCCGGTTCCTGGTACTTGTCGGACGTCCGGTGGTCGTCGGTCGACCGGCTGCTGGAGAATGTCGGACGTCCGGTGGCTTCGGGTCGTCCGGCCGCTGGGGACTCCGCAGCTCCGTCTTTTTCCGTCTTCTCTTCCAGGCTTCTCTCGCGGATGGTGTAGGTGTTCCTTGGCGCTTGCACTCCTCCACGTCGTCCGTGAAGCTCCGGCAATACCTATGCATTCACACGAGTGGAGTGTCAAGTAGTATACCATCCTCGAAGGGGTCAAGTGAGCAGGTGTAAAAGAGATGATTCACCTTTGTGTATGTGAAGTAGAGGTCGCACGTGTCACTTGCCAAACGGACTGTTGACATGGTGATGTCCATAGGATACTCCGCATCAAAGTGTCATGCCAAATGGAGTGAATTTATTGAATCTTTCCCCTATGTGATCAAGTACATTAAGGGTAAGGAAAATGTCGTTGCCGATGCGCTTTCACGCATATGCACGCTTGTCACTAAACTTGAGTTGAATGTTATTGGTTTGAGCACATCAAAGACTTGTATGCTAATGACCCATCTTTTGCTATTCCTTATGCTAAGTGTTTGACGCATACTTCTTGGGAACAATATTATATCAAGGATGCTTATCTTATGAAAGCTAACAAACTATGCATTCCCGAGTCTTCTCTTCGTTTGCTCCTTTTGCAAGAGGCTCATGGAGGCGGACTCATGGGACATTTTGGTCGAGATAAGACATTTGCCACGCTCTCCAAGAACTACTTTTGGCCCAAGATGTTTCGAGACGTCTCACGCTTCACCAACCGATGCTCTACATGTCGCAAAGCTAAGTCTAAAACTCAATCTCATGGTCTTTACATGCCTCTTCCTATTCCTTATCAACCTTGGGAAGACATTAGCATGGATTTTGTACTTGGTTTGCCTAGAACTCAAAATGGAAAGGATTCCGTGTTTGTTGTTGTGGATAGATTTTCTAAGATGGCACATTTCATTCCTTGCAACAAGATAGACGATGCTTCACACATTGCAAATCTCTTTTGTAGGGAAATCTTGCGACTCCATGGAGTACCAAAGACAACCGTCTCCGATCGTGACATCAAGTTCTTAAGTTACTTTTGGAAGACCCTATGCGCCAAGCTCGGAATCAAGCTCTTGTTCTCATCCGCATACCATCCTCAAACCGACGGTCAAACTAAGGTGACGAACCGGACTCTTTCCACTCTACTTCGCGTATTGATCAAGAAGAACATCATGGAGTGGGAGGCATGTCTACCCATCACCGAATATGCCTACAATCGCACAAGCCACTCGACTACCGGCAAGTCCCTCTTCGAGGTCGTTTACGGCTTCAACCCGTTGTCACCATTAGACATTCTACCTCTTCCTCTACAAGAGCGCACCAACATGGATGCGAGTGCACGGGCAAGCTACATCAAGAAGATGCATGAGGATACAAGGCACACCATCGAGCGCCAAGTACAACGACTAGCGACCAAGCTCAACGTCAACAAGCAACCCATGGTCTTCAACATTGGTGATCTAGTGTGGCTACATCTTCGCAAGGACCGCTTCCCCAAAGAACGCAAGTCCAAGCTTCTCCCTCGAGCTGATGGACCTTTCAAGGTGCTAGCACGCTACAACGACAACGCCTACAAGATCGACCTACCTCGCGACAAGTACAATGTGAGCGACATCTTCAACGTCAAGGACCTCGCGCCATACCATGGAGATGAAGCTTTTGATCCGAGGTCGGATCTTTCCCAAGGGGGGGGGGGGGGGAGATGATGCGGAGCATCCCTCGCTCATCCCATGGACGAACCTACATCTTCCTCAACACCACATGGACCCATGACTCGAGCTCGAGCTAAGGCTATTGAAGATAAGGTGAACTCGCTCCTCTCTGAACTCCCTCTTCCTACTCACGAGACATGGCTACTACCTCATTAGGAGACTCTGTGTGTGATCAGGTGCATGGAGGAGAGCTACGGTACAACTACCTACAAGAACCAAGACGGCGAGGACCCCAAGCATGATGAAGAAGAAGAAGAGCTGTTGGGGAAGCTACAGGCATCGGACGACCGACAGCGCCCGGACGTCCGACGAGTCCCAAGACGCGGATGACCGAACTCTCCGGACGTCCGGTACCTGACATCCAGAGCCAAATCTACGGACGACCGGCCCCCTACGGACGTCCGACGCACCCAGATCAGAGCCAAATCTACGGAAGACCGAAGCCTCCGGACGACCGGACGACCCTTTTGAAGCCGATTTACGGACGTCTGAAGCAGCCCGGACGTCCGGACCTTCAAGCCCGGACGTCTGACGCCTTCCGGACGTCCGACACCTGTGTGACCGCGCCCGCGGGCTGGAGCCCTTGTACCCCTTAACTTCGCCCCCATTTGCACTAAGACTATAAATAGACGTCCTCCTCCTCCTCCTAGTTAGGGTTAGCAAAGGATTAGCTCGTGTTTGTGTGAGACCTTTGCTAATCCACTTGGTTACCTTCTCCTTGGAGCTCAGGACCTCTTCGGAGAAGATCCCCCAAGCGGATTCAAGACCCCCTCTAGGGTGGCCCCCATCAAGACCTCCTCACGGAGAAGAACGGCTACTCGTGTATCTTTCCTTTGTTGATTTTGAATCTTGTGCTACCTTATGTGTTCGGTGATCTAGCCCTTGTGTGATCGATACTTGTCGGTTTAGTGTTTCTCTTGTGTGTTTTTCCTTGTGTTCTTCCGCTCGTTCGTCGTGTTCTCCCCGTAGGATCCCCTCCAAACATGAAAGATCTCCGACTAGGGCTCCGCCCTACATCAATGTCCCTCACTTGGCTATGGGTTGTTGTCCATTACATATTATATGCTCATCTTGCCATGTTCACTTTGCATGATATGCCCATCCCTATGCCTTTTCCATGCATTTGTGACCCATGCTTTGCTTTACACATGATGATTGACTGATGAGGACATCAATACCATTGTTACTGATAGAGGCAAAGGTGTCCCGATGTTTCGATGAGATGGTGGCTATCGTTTCTGTGGGAGTCGACCTTGACGATCACGTCGCGCCTTAGCAATCGCTAAACCAACTTCCGAGGGTTATTGACCACGCCGGAGCACGATCAACCTGACCACAAGGGCCTGTTTCCTGCGAGCAAACGAAGAACAAGCAAGAAACTGAGATTGCAATCTGGATATTGCGAATATAAGATGAAAGCTTTATTGATCAAGGTGGGGTTCTGTGGCGCCTTTATGCAGTCGTTGAACACAAGCGAAATGCGAAGTTGCAGCTATGGCGAACTTTTAATCTAAACAAAACCCAAGGTCTAAGCGGTGCCCTAAGGGCTGTATATATGGAGGAAGAGGGAATTTCGTGGCCCTTGGTGGAGGGTCGAAATCAACCCTAACTCTTGTTTCCCACACATACGGACTCTAAAACAGCCTATACTTAAGTATTTCGAAATTACATGGGCCTGGCCCAATAATAAGGTGACGCAGCACCTAGAATAGCCTATGGACGAATATTATGAAGTGGCATCTTGTATATTTCGTCCAAGGCCTTATGCACTCATTAGGGTGGCTTCAAAGTCCTGGAATCATCACTTGTAACTCCGTTCTTGTTCTCCTTGCGCATGCCAACATCTCCATGCTTGAACTTGCTCCAAGGTTCATCTTTCTTGTCCATGGTAGGCCCTTCATTTGTAAGCAAAACAAATGTATCCAATTTAGGCAACATCATATTCTCATGAACATTGGAATCGTTACCAAGAAACGAAAGTACGATAATTCAATTGGCGTCTTGTGAGCTCTAGTAATTGGTCGGTATGTATAGCAGCAGGGCTGTGGGTGTATGCGATGAGAAGCGAAAGTACGATAATTCAATTGGCGTCTGTGAGCTCTAGTATTGGTCGGTATGTATAGCAGGGGCTGTGGGTGTATGGCGATGAGAGTCCTCATCGTTACACCCACAGCCCGTGCCGCTATACATACCGACCAATTACTAGAGCTCAAGACGCCAATTGAATTATCGTACTCGCTTCTTGGTAACGATTCCAATGTTCATGAAAATATGATGTTGCCTAAATTGGATACATTTGTTTTGCTTACAAATGAAGGGCCTACCATGGACAAGAAAGATGAACCTTGGAGCAAGTTCAATCATGGAGATGTTGGCATGCAAGGAGAACAAGAACGGAGTTACAAGTGATGATTCCAGGACTTTGAAGCCACCCTAATGAGTGCATGAGGCCTTGGACGAAATATACAAGATGCCACTTCATAATATTCGTCCATAGGCTATTCTAGGTGCGCGTCACCTTATTATTGGGCCAGGCCCATGTAATTTCGAAATACTTAAGTATAGGCTGTTTTAGAGTCCGTATGTGTGGGGAAACAAGAGTTAGGGTTGATTTCGACCCTCCACCAAGGGCCACGAAATTCCCCTCTTCCTCCATATATACAGCCCTTAGGGCACCGCTTAAACCTTGGGTTTTGTTTAGATCAAAAGTTCGCCATAGCAGCAACTTCGCAGATTTCGCTTGTGTTCAACGACCTGACCAAGGCGCCACAGAACCCCACCTTCATTAATAAAGCTTTCCTCTTATATTCGCAATATCCAGATTGCAATCTTAGTTTCTTGCTTGTTCTTCGCTTGCTCGCAGGAAACAGGCCCTCGTGGTCAGGTTGATCGTGTTCGCGTGGTCAATAACCCTCGGAAGTTGGTTTAGCGATTGCTAAGGCACGACGTCTCGCACGTACGTAGTCGGATCGTCAAGGTCGACTCCCACAGAAACGATAGCCACCATCTCATCGAAACATCGGGACACCTTTGGCTCTATCATTGACTCTCATACTTTTATGTGTATTTACAAGCTTGGTGGAGAAATTGCTTGCTATTGCCATGTTTGCTTTGTGCCCCATGCCTATGATTATACTATGATCTTGGTTTGTGTTCGTGCTTGCGATGTGTCATGTGCATTCCCTATGCCTATTATTTGCTCACATGACATGATTGCCATGATTTCCTCTAGTGTGTTGCATCTTCGCTCCACTAGTTTGCATGACATGATTGATATGCTTGCTTCTGTTGCATCAACCATGATTCATACTTGCTCATTTCATGCGATTGATGACAACCATCTACATGCTTTGCACATGATTCATATTGCTTCTTGTCATATATCTTCGTGTGTTGCCTCTCTCATGCTAGATATTTTGCCATGTATTGAGTGCAACAATGATTCTCTTCTTGCTCATGAGATTGCCCCCATAGCATTCTCGCATATATTTGGAGATTTTGACATAATTCTTGTGAAGAATGCTTGTCTTACCTCTTTGCACCATATACCTAGTGCCATGAATATTGCCATTATTGCATCATATTATTCATGCACTTGTGCTTCTAATGGTTATGTGCAAGAGAAGAGAACCATCATGATGGATGATGTGTTTATCTACCATGCGCACACTTTCTTTGTGTTGTTTTGTGCATGTGTAGGATACTTGGACTTTGTCTCGACTTCCACTTCACGTGAGTTGACCATTCGAGCTCTTGAGAGCGAACCACCTTCTACCACGACGATCCTGCATCAAACTTGCTTGTACTTCGGCATTGTGAAGGACGCACAAGCACACGCTTGCAAGGTGATATCCTTCTCTTTTGAGAACCCCCAAACCATGATCATGGATATTATGGATCATACTACTTGTGTTGCTTTCCCCATGAGACTTATTGTTCATCTTGGACCAGTTGATTGCACACTTGTTAGAGATCTTGCTTTGACTTGTCATTTTCACCATTCCATGCATCATGATATATATGCCTTGTGTGTTGCCTCCAATTCTTGGATTACTTGCTCCTCTCATATGCTTGGCTGCAACAATGTCATCACTTCACATATGCCATATACCATTGCTTGTCACATGATTGACTTGATTGCCTCACACATGATGAATAATTGCTATTTCTATTGTGTTGAGTGCCACTCTATATTCACTACACCCTATGCACATTATGCTTGGATTGTCTTGCACCTGACCCATGTGTTTAGACACTTCATTTTATTTGGTGTTGTGAATGATTCCTATGCCTACCATCGACCATTTGTTGAGCGCTTTATCCATGCTTGCTATGACCTTGAGGTAGATGCTTATGCTCTTGTCACACATATTTGCATCTCTACCTCACATTTACATGCTTGTTTCCATGATGACCTTGATTTTGCTCAATTCATATGCTTACATGCCATGTCACAATCCTTTGTCAAACCGTATGCTATGCTTGATGACAACACTTGTTTGGTGAATCACCTCTTCAATGCTTGGTTTTGCACTAACACTAACCACATTTGTTTTTCCAAGTGTTTGTTCTATTTGCTCCTTTTGAAGGAATCACAAGACGGTGCGACATTGGAGAGTGCCCATTTCGAACTACTAGACGATGACTGCTTGGTGATCGACAACTTTGACACGGCACCGCCATCTCTTTCCCATGGTGATTTGGTTTTCGATCCGAGGTCGGATCTTTTCCAAGGGGGAGGGGATGATGCGGAGCATCCTACGGTCATCACCATGTCAAGAGTTCGTTTGGGAAGTGACACGTGCGACCTCTACTTCTCATACATAAGGGTGAATCTTCTCCTTTATACGTGCTCACTTGACCCCTTCGAGGATGGTGTACTACTTGACACTTCTCCCGTGTGCATGCATAGGTATTGTCGGAGCTTCTCGGATGACGAGGAGGAGTGCAAGCGCCAAGGAACACCTACACCATCTGCGAGGGAAGCATGGAAGAGAAGACGGAAGAAGACGGAGCTGCGAAGTCTACAGCCACCGGACGACCGGAAGCCACCGGACATCCGACACTCTCCAGCGCCCGGACGACCGACGTCCACCGGACGTCCGACGCAACCACGCCAAGACCAACCAGGAGATCTACAGCGGCCGGACGATCGACAACCTCCGGACGTCCGACAAGACCCAGCGCCCGGACGACCGACGCCGACCGGACGACCGGTGCCACTACACCCGAGAAGAATCAGCGGACATCCGACGCGCGCCGGACGTCCGACCCCCACCGGTCGTCCGGTACCTGCCTGTGCGCAGTCGCGGGCCTTTGGCCTTGTACCCCTCTCCCACTTACCCCTTCGTGGCTAAGACTATAAATAGACCACCTCCACCTCCTTTCTAGAGTTAGCAAAGTGATAGCTCATTTGTATGTGAGCTTTGCTCCTACCTTCCTCTATTCTTGAGAGAGAGAGAGAGACCACTACTCCATTGGAGGGCAAGACCTCCATCTAGGAGAAGATCCTGCCGGATATATCATCAAGGCCCCCTCTTGGGCGGCCCCCTTCAAGACCTCCTCACGGAGATGAACTCTACCTTGTATCTTTCCCTTTGTTGTTCATGTACCTTGTGGATCTTGTGTGTTTGATTGTCTAGTGGATGTGTGATCGGACTTGTTCTTGAGTGTTTCCCCTTGTAATTTGTCTCTGTTCTTCCCCGTGTTCATCGTGTTCTTCGAGGGATCCCACTCCAAACGTGAAAGACCGGCCTACACCGGGTTAGCCCCGTATCACTTCACTTATATCTTTTGAGAGCACGACGATGGTTTTATTTTCTAGAAATTGATGAACTCTCATGCTTCACTTATATTATTTTGAGAGTATTAAAACAGTATGGCAATTTTCTTAGGTTATGAATTTGGTCCTAATATGATGGGCATCCAGGAGGGATACAATAAAAACTTTCATAAAGAGCTATTAGAAGTTTGATTCCTTGCATTTGTTTTGAGATATAAAGATGGTGATATTAGGGTCATGCTAGAGAGTAATTTTGGATTGGTAGAAATACTTGTGTTAAAGTTTGTGATTCCCGAAGCATGCATGTATGGTCTATCGTTATGTGATGAAGTTAGAGCATGATTTATTTTTGATTGTCTTCCTTATGAGTGGCGGTCAGGGACGAGCGATGGTCTTTTCCTACCAATCCATCTCCCTAGGAGCATGCGTATTACTACTTTGCTTCAATGGCTAATAAATTTTTGAAATAAGTATATGAGTTCTTTATGACTAATGTTGAGTCCATGGATTATACGCACTCTCACCCTTCCACCATTGCTAGCCTCTCTAGTACTGCGCAACTTTCGCCGGTGCATTAAACCCACCATATACCCTTCCTAAAAAAGCCACCATACCTACCTATTATGGCATTTCCATAGCCATTCCGAGATATATTGCCATGCAACTTCCACCTTTCCGTTTATTATGACACGCACCATCATTGTCATATTGCTTTGCATGGTCATGTAGTTGGCATAGTACTTGTGGCTTGTCCACCCTTCATATTGTATACATGTCATGCTAGATCATTGCACATCTCAGTACACTGGCAGACGCATTCATATAGAGTCATATCTTTGTTCTAGTATCGATTTATTTGAGCCATGATGTGGTGAACATGTCCTACTGTTGAGAGCTAAGTGTGTGAACGTGATTTGGTAAAGTTAGCGATAAGAGGCCATGTAGGAGTACATGGTGGATTGTCTTGTGATACGGCTCACAGGAATTGAGTTTCGTGCTTATCAGAGCCTACCTTGCGGTTACACTGACATTTGCGGGTCATGTGTGCGGGCAGGTGGCGCATGGCGCGTGTGCTCGGGTGGCACACGACATGGCACAGTGTCCGGACTAGACGCAGATACATGTTCCAAGAGGGAACGTTGCTGATGGGACGAGGACGGGTTCCTCTGAGTAATGGACGGTTAATATGATCTATTCGAATAGCCGCGTCCGCGGATATGGACTACTTGGAACGCTTATATGGTTCGTAGATAACTTGAAGTAGGTACTTAATAGAGGCAAAGGTGTCCCGTCTTTCGATGAGATGGTGGCTATCGTTTTGGAGGAAGTCGACTTTGACGATCCGACTACGAACGTGTGAGGACGTCGGCCTTAGCAATCACTAAACCAACTCCGAGAGGTTATTGACCACACCGGAGCACGATCAACCTGACCACGAAGGTCTGTTTCCTGCAGGCAAACGAAGAACAAGCAAGAAACTAAGATTGCAATCTGGATATTGCGAATATAAGAGGAAAGCTTTATTGATCAAGGTGGGGTTCTGTGACGCCTTTGTCTGGTCGTTGAACACAAACGACGTACGCGAAGGGTCAGCTATGGCGAACTTTTAATCTAAACAAAACCCAGTGTCTAAATGATGCCCTAGGTGCTGTATATATGGAGGAAGAGGGGGGGAATTTCGTGGCCCTTGGAGGAGGCGTCCGAACCCACCCTAACTCTTGTTTCCCCACACAAACGGACTCTAAAAACATCCTATATTGAAGTATTTCAAAATTACATGGGTCTGGCCCAAAAATAAGGTGACGCAGCACCTAGAATAGCCTCTGAACGAAAATTATAAAGTGGCATCTTGTATATTTCGTCCAAGGCTTCATGCACTCATTATGGTGGCTTCAAAGTCCTGAAATCATCACTTGAATCTCTGTTCTTGTCTCCCTTGCGCATGCCATCAACTCCATGCTTGTTCTTGCTCCAATGTTCATCCTTCTCCAAGCTAGGCCCTTCATTTGTAAGCAAAACAAATGTATCCAATTTAGGCAGCATCATATTCTCATGAACATTAGAATCATTACCAAGAAACGAAAGTACCTGGTAATTTAGTTGGCGTGCGCGAGCTCTAGTAATCGGTTCAGTATGTCTAGTAGCAGGGGTTGTGGGTGTGACCATCAGCACGTGGCATTAGCTTTGATTTGCGCAAATTAGGAAACCTATCCTTACGCAAATGTAACCAAACAAGATCTCCAGGTGCAAAGACAACATGTTTTCTACCCTTATCTCCAGCAAGTTTATATTTGGCATTCATACGCTCAATGTTTTCCTTAGTTAACTCATGCAATTCTTAAGATCAATTCAGCATGTTGTTTAGCATCAAAATTAACCATGTTGTTTAGCATCAAAATTAACCTTCTCTGAAGATGGAAGAGGCAACAAATCAATGGGTGCACGAGGTAGGAAACCATACACAATTTGAAAAGGGCACATCTTAGTAGTAGAATGCAACGAACGATTATAAGCAAATTCAATATGAGGCAAGCATTCTTCCCACATTTTCTTATTATTCTTCAAAACAGCCCTAAGCATAGTAGACAATGTTCTATTGACTACTTCAGTTTGACCATCAGTTTGGGGGTGACAAGCTGATGAGGACATGACTACCTTGGATACGACAAAAAATATTGCATACATGCATATTTGTCAGGTGATTTCTAGTGCAAACTATTTAATAATCTATTTATGTTATCCAGAACAAAAATACTTCACACACTTTTGTGTTTTGTCTAATTACAACTGTATGGGACATTTATACAATCCACATATGAAGATAGGGGAAAAGGAGAAGTTTAGGTTCTGTTCAAAAAGACCTCTCACGTCACTTTTGGGCAAGGAGAAGATAGAGTCCAAATCTCTCACGTTCTGGATTCAGATTCGGAATGCACAGACATACCTGACTCAAAACGCCAACAACTTTTTCATACGGACTCCGAATTGGGTGACTCTTTTTTTGTTTGAAACTAGATTTCATCCTTTTTCCAACCCAATTAGATTCACCTTTAAATTCGTCCGGAGCATTGAGATATGGACGAAACAATCTGACGCTGCAGCAGAATCCGAGTCAAATAACAAGTCCAAAGGTGTTGCATCACCTCTACTTGGGCCCATGAGCCTTGTACGACCTAGGGTTGGTTTTAGGCTGCCTTGGGACGTCACCCCACCTCCTTGGCCGCCACCCCTTCCTCCTATATAAATAGATCCATCTAGTAGCTTTTTCCTGGGATTTGTTTACTGAAAGTTAGCCATTGCAACTTCGTGTACTTTGTTTGTGTCCAACGACCAGACCAAGACCCCTTACGGATCCCCACAATTATCCATACTTCATATATATTCGCAGTACTCAGATTGCTTTATCATATTCTTGCTCGTTCTTCGATTCGTGTAGGAATAAACCTTCGTGGTCAGGCTGATTGTGCTTCCAGCATCGTCAGTTACCTCGGGAGATTGGTTTAGCGATTGCTAAGGCGCAACGTCGTGCACGTTTGTAGTCGGGTCGTCAAAGTCGGCTTCACCAAATCGATTGTTATCATCTCCTCGAAAGATCGAGATGCCCTTGCCTCTATCAAGTGGTATCAGTTTTCAGGTTGCTCGGTGAGAATTTCATCGTTGTGTCGAGTTGCTCGTCTTAGGGTCTAGTTCGTTTAGAGTTTCGAGTTCTGTTCACATTAGTCACGTCGTCACTGCATCGTTATCCCTTCCGCTGTCCACCACACCATCCATCAATTTCCACCACGTGCTACCCATAGTTCATTGTCACAATCATAGTTGAGGTCGTTCACATCTTCGCTTGATCCAATATGCATCTTATCTAGTTTGTCTTGGAAAGAAGGAGAGAAAAAAAGACAGAGAAAAAAAAAGAGAAAAAAAAGAAGTCAGAGAAAAAAAGAGAAAGCAAAAGAAAAAATATGTGAGGAAAAAAGAGAGAGAAGAAAAAAAACAAAATTCGAATCTATCTAGACTCAATCTCGTAGTTGAATTCGGATTGGAATCTGTTCTGTGCACTGTTCAGTAAAACAGGCATAACTTCCTCATACGAAGTCCGTTTTGGCTCTGTGAGTACTCAAATGAAAGCTAGCGACGAGCCGCATCTAAATAGTTGCAGAGGCTTGTTCAATATTTGACACCTCAAAATCGTCTTCTAAATAGGTCTTTTTGCCCTCCGAAGTTCGCGGACACAGCTTATTCCAGTTTTCAAGCCAGTTTCAGAATTCTTTGACTCCTCATATCAACTCGGAATAGTGATTCTTTTTGCATTGGAAAGCTTGAGTTAGTAGCATTCTTTGAAAAAAAATTATCAGACAATTGGCTCAAACTTTTTCAAGAGGAAAGTTGGAGAGAGAGTTGTTGTATATCCTGCTTGGCAGTTGTTTTTCATCATTATCTTTACTGCCGTTGTGATCTTCACTTATATCTTGATGTCCAGAGCTACTTAGTATCCTTCATTGATGCTAGTTGTGCTACGCCGTGACCTCATTAGTGTTCTAGGCTCGCGTCTCTAGTCCGGTCTAGCCTCGGACCAGCAAAGTACCGTCGTTAAGCGTTTATTCAACATTGCATCTCTGAATTGATTATTGCTAATCTTTTGCTACCATATATAGCCAACCCAGCTCCACATATTTCTACATCATGTATAGTACGTTCCCCTGGCAATCGCTTTACACAATCTTCGGAGTTATTTGACACTGCTGGTTGCTTGTCACCACCTGCCGCATGGTAAGAACTTGTAAGATATTGATATTTGCTTTACTGTGAGCACTTTACAACCGCATCCTAGTGGTTCATAGGAACATTATTCTCGAATTTTGTTTCTTGTTTCTACTAATCATGACAGGTTTCGGAGATAGAAGTTCTTGGACGACGGACACATCATCACCATCACGAGAGTTGGGACAACACACACAAGCACATGGTCAGGTTATCTCTTTACCGTCATTTGAGGGTAGATTTAATCCTGCTATTTATCTAGCTTGGGAGCTTGAAGTAGAACAAGTTTTTAGTCACCATGACTTTTCGAACTTGAGCGATACGAGCTGCCACTAGAGCATTTATTGGTTTTGCTACATTTGGTGGAGTGTGCATTGTAAGAAAAACATTGATAACCAACCCACAACTTGGAAAGATTTGAAAGATGTAATGAGACAATAATTTTTCCTCCTTACTATAAATCGTGAATTGCTTCGCAAATTTGAACAATTTAAACAAGGCAACAACATTGTTCATGCTTACTACCAAGAGTTCAAATCTTATATGCATCCTTTGTGACATAGAAGAATCTGAGGATGATACAATGAATAGATTTTTTGGTGGTTTGAACCTTGATATTCAGGGACGATTTCAGTATATTCCTCGTTGCATTACTGGTATGTATGTTCGTGATTGTACCTTTGAGAGGCAGTTATAGGAGGATGCATTGGGTGACTACAACAACTACTATTCTAGTTCATGCTCACCACCACCGCTTGGTTCCTCCACCGTTGCACCTACTAGAGCAGCCACACCTCAGATTGTGAGCGCGACATCATCTCAAGAGTATGGTACATTGCCATCATCCGTACCTACATCAGCTACATCTTTGCGACAAGGTAACAGTAAAGGTATTGATGATATAACTTCACATGAGAATGATGCATGCCTAGTTAACTTGAATACATCATGTGTTGAGTTACCTGTTGATTTGGGCACATCACCTATTTTAGAGAATCATGTTACTGTCATGAATGCGTCATGTGATCAAACAACTGAAATACCAATATTTTTGAGTGCACCCAATGAATTAACTGTTGATGCAAAGGAACCAATTGATGTAGGGCGGAACCCTACGTGGGCGATCTTTCACGTTGGAGCGGATCCTACGGGGAATTCACGAAGAACGAGTGGAAGAACACGAGGAAATCACGGGGAGGAACAAGGGACAACACTCAACCGACAAGAAAACAATCACACAAGTGCTAGATTATCGAATACATAGAGTGGCACAAGGTTCAAGATCAACAAAGGTAAGGATACACGAGTAGCCGTTCTTCTCTGCGAGGAGGTCTTGATGGGGTCCGCCCTAGAAGGGGGTCTTGGATCCGCTTGGGGATCTTCTCCGTAGAGGTCCTGATCTCCGAGGAGAAGTATCCAAGGGGATGAGCAAAGGCTCTCACACCGAAATATGAGCAAATCCAAAGCTAACCCTAGAAAGGAGGGGGAGGTGGTCTATTTATAGTCTAAGACCTCCAAGGGGTAAGTTGGGGCGAAATGAGTACATGGGCCTCGACCCGAAACGCTGCACACAGGCAGGGCGGTAGTACCGTTCTACAGGGCGGTAGTACCGCTTTCAGCGGTAGTACCGCTTGGTGGGCGGTAGTACCGCTCTGACGCCGTTCAATTCCTGGAGTGTGTCGGGTTTTGCGGAAGTAGGCCGGATGGAGAGCGGTAGGACCGCTTGGCTCGGCTCAGCGGTAGTACCGCTTGGCTTGAGCGGTAGTACCGCTCGCTGGGCGGTAGTACCGCTTGGCTTGAGCGGTAGTACCGCTCCCTCTGGACTCTGCAGCTCCTCCTCTTGCTCTTGGTGTCCATCTTGGGCTGTAGCTTCTCCTAGGTTGGTTCCTTGGTACCTAAGCATGCACAACATTCCGGATTGAGGTAGTAGCCATGTCTCGAGAGGGTCATATGATATTTCACTAAGGAGAGAAGTCACCTCGGTCTCGAGAGCTCGAGCTCGTGCTCTAGTCATGGGTCCTCTTGGCTCTTGATGAGACGGTTGTGGATGCATGGGGATGATCGTGGGATGCTCCGCATCATCTCCCCCCCTTGGGAGAGATCCGACCTCGGATCAAAAGCTTCATCTCCATGGAAAGGTGCGAGGTCCTTGACATTGAAGATGCCGCTCACGTTGTACTTGTCACGAGGTATGTCGATCTTGTAAGCGTTGTCGTTGTAGCGTGCTAGTACCTTGAAAGGTCCATCGGCTCGAGGGAGAAGTTTGGACTTGCGTTCTTTGGGGAAGCGGTCCTTGCGAAGGTGTAGCCACACTAGATCACCAATGTTGAAGACGATGGGTTGCTTGTTGGCGTTGAGCTTGTTTGCTTGGCGTTGTACTTGGCGCTCGATGGTTGCCTTGTATCTTCGTGCATCTTCTTGATGTAGCTTGCTCGTTCACTTGCATCCATGTTGGTGCGCTCTTGGAGAGGAAGTGGTAGAATGTCCAATGGGGACAACGGGTTGAAACCGTAGACGACCTCGAAGGGGGACTTGCCGGTAGTTGAATGCCTTGCAGGATTGTAGGCGTACTCGGCGATGGGTAGACATGCTTCCCACTCCTTGATGTTCTTCTTGATCAAGACACGAAGTAGAGTGGATAGTGTGCGGTTCGTCACCTCCGTTTGGCCGTCGGTTTGAGGATGGTATGCCGAGGAGAACAAGAGCTTGATTCGAGCTTGGCACATAGGGTCTTCAAAAGTAACTCAAGAACTTGGCGTCACGATCGCAGACGATTGTCTTTGATACGCCATGGAGTCGCAAGATTTCCCTACAAAGAGAGTTGCAACATGTGAAGCATCGTCTATCTTGTTGCAAGGAATGGAATGTGCCATTTTAGAAAATCTATCCACAACAACAAAGGCGGAATCCTTGCCATTTTGAGTCCTAGGCAAACCAAGTACAAAATCCATACTAATGTCTTCCCATGGTTGATATGGAATAGGAAGAGGCATGTAAAGACCATGAGATTGAGCTTTAGACTTAGCTTTGCGACATGTGTAGCATCGGTTGGTGAAGCGTGAGGCGCCGGGAACATCTTGGGCCAAAAGTAGTTGTTGGAGAGTCGGCGAATGTCTTGTCGCGTCCAAAGTGTCCCATGAGGCCGCCTCCATGAGCCTCTTGCAAAAGGAGCAAGCGAAGAGAAGACTCAGGAATGCAAAGTTTGTTAGCTCTCATAAGGTAACCATCCTTGATGTAATATTGTTCCCAAGGCGTATCGTCAAACACTTAGCATAAGGAGAAGCAAAAGATGGATCATGCTCATACAAGTCTTTTATATGCTCAAAACCAATAACATTCAACTCAAGTTGAGTGACAAGCATGTTTATGCGTGAAAGCGCGTCAGAACTACATTTTCTTTACCCTTAATGTACTTGATCACATAAGGAAAGATTCAATGAATTCACTCCATTTGGCATGACGCTTGTTCAATTTAGTTTGACCTTTGAGGTACTTAAGCGTTTCATGATCGGTATGGATGACAAACTCATGCGGTCTAAGGTAATGTTCCCAAACATGTAGCACACGCACTAAAGCATACAATTCTTTGTCATAGATGGGATAATTAAGTTGAGCACCGGAGAGTTTTCACTAAAATAAGCAATGGCTCGTTTTTCTTGCATCAAAACTCCGCCAATTCGGTACCACTTGCATCACAATGAACCTCAAAAGTTTTGTCAAAATTGGGCAAATCAAGAATCGGAGCATGAGTAAGCAAAGACTTGAGCTCATCAAAAGCGGTTGATTGCAAAGTTCCCCAAACAAAGGGAGTATTCTTCTTGCTCAAAGCATGCAAAGGAGCGGCAATTGTGCTAAAATCTTTCACAAAGCGACGATAGAAATCCGCAAGACCAAGAAAACTTCGCACTTGTTGCAAATTGGTTGGTTGGGGCCAAGTTTTAATTGCTTCAATTTTAGTTTCATCAACATGAACACCTTTTGAAGAGACAACAAATCCCAAGAAAACCACTTTGTCAACGCCAAAAGTGCATTTTTTCAACTTTGCATAAAGACTTTCCTTGCGAAGAGTTCGCAACACAGTTTTAACGTGGTTAATATGCTCTTTCATGGTTTTGCTAAACACAAGAATATCATCAAAGTAAACCACAACAAAGACTCCAATATAAGGACGAAGCACATGATGCATAAGACGCACAAAAGTACCGGGAGCTTCCGAAAGACCCATAGGCATCACTAACCACTCATATAAACCAAATTTGGTTTTGAAAGCAGTTTTCCATTCATCACCCTCTTGTATGCGTATTTGATAATAGCCACTTTTAAGATCAATTTTTGAGAAAAAGTTGGCTCCACTAAGTTCATCAAGCATGTCATCTAAGCGAGGAATGGGATGCCTATATCGAAACATTGATAGGTCTACAATCGGAACACAAGCGGAAACTTCCATCGGGCTTAGGCACAAGAATAACCGGAACGGCACAAGGGCTTAGGCTTTCACGTACATGACCGTTGTCGATGAGTTGTTGTACTTGCCGTTGAATCTCCTTGGTTTCTTCCGGATTGACTCGGTATGGAGCTTTGTTTGGTAGCGGCGCTCGGGGATGAGGTCGATTCGATGCTCAATGCCTCGAAGAGGAGGTAGACCGGAGGTAGCTCATCGGGAAAACATCTTGAAATTCCTGCAAAAGAGATTGAAACACCAAAGGTAGCTCGTGAATGGTGTTAGTTTTTGGTTCTCCATCCTTGCACACAAGGACAAAGTGCATCACACTCGATGGGTGCTCACACACTTCTCTCATCTCACTTTTGGTGGCAAATAGAATGAGGTTTTTCTCTCTAGGTGAAGAGTCTCTCAAATTTGGCTTGTGGCTCTCACTCACTTTTGGGTGGATCACTTTCTCACTCTTTTCTCTATGATGTGTGGCTTGCTTGTCGGCTATCACTTGACTAGGAGACATAGGTCGTAGCACATACTCCTTCCCTTTCATCTTGAAGCTATAGTGATTGGTTCGCCCATTGTGGATGACACCACGGTCGAATTGCCATGGTCGACCAAGAAGGAGGTGGCAAACGGTCATTGGGACCACATCACACTCCAAAGTGTCTTCATAAGCACCAATTTTGAAGGAGACTTGGACCGTATGCTCGAGTCGTATAGTGCTTGGAGTCACTTAGCCATTGAACCTTGTAGGGTGTGGGTGCTTCCTCTTGACCAATTGTAGCTTGGAGCATAGTTCTTCACTTGCCAAGTTGTGGCAACTACCTCCATCGATGATGACCTTGATGGACCGTCCATTGATGCGGCTTTTGTGTGGAAGATGTGGCATCGTTGGTCTTCTTCTTGTTGATGTTGAAGAGTCAAGACCTTGGAGACAACGAGGCGGGGCTCGAATCCTCATCACAAAAGACTTGATCATCTTCATCTTCATTCACTTGCGGTGCATGGCCACTTGCTCAAGGGCTTCCATTTCCTCTTCACTCATAGAGTCATATGTGCCATCGTCGTTGAGGATCATGGTTAAGCTTGTTGGTGCATTCGTATGACTTGTGGCCTCGGCGCCGCAAGTGAAACACTTGAAGGAGCTTGTTTTGATGGTCTCATCGGTCGGAGTAGAGGATGAAGCACGCGGCTTAAGGTTGTTTGAAGTAGGAGGAGGACGACTTGAACTTGTCGATGTCTTCTTGTAACTTGACTTGTCGTCGTTTCTTGAAGGAAGCTTGGTTGGTGTAGATGTTGGCGGAGTCGTTGAAGCTTGATTGTTGGGGAAGCCGTAGGTCTTGGATGAGTACTTGGCGTATTTGAAGTCATCTTGCACTTGGCGTTCCGCCTTTGTAGCTTGATGCACGAGCTCAATGAGGGATGAGTACGGTTGGAAGTCAGCGATCTTCTTGATGGGATGATTGAGTCCATTCAAGAAACGTGCCATAGTTTGCTCATCATCTTCCTTGACATTGGCTCGAATCATGGCTATCTCCATCTCCTTGTAGTATTCTTCAACGCTCTTTGTTCCTTGCTTGAGTAGTTGGAGTTTCTTGAAGAGGTCGCGGTTGTAGTAGGTTGGCACAAAACGTGCTCGCATGACATCCTTCATTTGAGCCCAAGTGGTGATTGGGGGTTCACCTCTTGCTTGTCGTCTCTCAATGATTTGTTCCCACCATATGAGCACATAGTCTTGGAACTCAAGTGATGCCATAGCGATTTTCTTCGCTTCATCGTAGTTGTGCAAGCGAAAGATTTTGTCAACCTTCAATGCCCATGAGAGTTAGTCTTCGGGGTCATTGCTTCCATTGAACTTGGGCATGGTGAATTTTAGCTTGCGTAGCGTTGCTCTTCATTGTGTTGTTGGCGATGTTGATGATGGCGTCCTTGACGTGGAATGTACTAAATCTTCATGTTGTTCGTGGCGCGGAGGAAGACCATGATCAAGTTGCTCTTGTTGAACTTGAGGTTGAGGTGGAGCTTGACGAGCTTGTGGAGGAGCTTGAGGAACTTGGCGTTGTACATGAGGTTGTGATGAGGACATCAATACCATTGTTACACCCACAGCCCCTCTTGCTACATATCTTGGACCAATTACTAGAGCTCATGACGCCAATTAAATTATCGGTACTTTCGTTTCTTGGTAATGATTCTAATCTTCATGAGAATATGATGCTGCCTAAATTGGATACATTTGTTTTGCTTACAAATGAAGGCCCTAACTTGGAGAAGGATGGACATTGGAGCAAGAACAAGCATGGAGATAATGCCATGCGCAAGGAGAACAAACGGAGTTACAAGTGATGATTCCAGGACTTTGAAGCCACCTAATGAGTGCATGAGGCCTTGGACGAAATATACAAGATGCCACTTCATAATATTAGTCCATAGGCTATTCTAGGTGCTGCGTCACCTTATTATTGGGCCAGGCCCATGTAATTTCGAAATACTTAAGTATAGGCTGTTTTAGAGTCCGTATGTGTGGGGAAACAAGAGTTAGGGTTGATTTGGACCCTCCACCAAGGGCCACGAAATTCCCCCTCTTCTGAAGGAAATATGCCCTAGAGGCAATAATAATGTTATTATTTATTTCCTTATATCATGATAAATGTTTATTATTCATGCTAGAATTGTATTAACCGGAAACATAATACATGTGTGAATACATAAACCTCTGAGTGTCACTAGTATGCCTCTACTTGACTAGCTCGTTAATCAAAGATGGTTATGTTTCCTAACCATGAACAAGGAGTTGTTATTTAATTAACGGGATCACATCATTGGTTGAATGATCTGATTGACATGACCCATTCCATTAGCATAGCTTTTGATCGTATAGTTTGTTGCTAGTGCTTTTCTTCATGACTTATACATGTTCCTATGACTATGAGATTATGCAACTCCCGTTTGCCGAGGAACACTTTGGGTGCTACCAAGCGTCTGGCGAATCGGGTGATTATAAAGGTACATTACAGGTGTCTCGAAGGTACATGTTGGGTTGGCATATTTGAGATTAGGATTTGTCACTCCGATTGTCGGAGAGGTATCTCTGGCCCTCTCGGTAATGCACATCACATAAGCCTTGCAAGCATTGCAACTAAATGTGTTAGTTGTGAGATGATGTATTACGGGCGAGAAAAGAGACTTGCCGATGTGAGATTGAACTAGGTATTGGATACCGACGATCGAATCTCGGGCAAAGTAACTATACCGATGACAAAGGAACAACGTATGTTGTTATGCGGTCTCGACCGATAAAGATCTTCGTAGAATATGTAGGAACCAATATGGGCATCCAGGTCCCGCTATTGGTTATTGACCGAGAGGTGTCTCGGTCATGTCTACATAGTTCTCGAACCCGTAGGGTCCGCACGCTTAACGTTTCGATGGCGGTTATTATGAGTTTATATGATATTGATGTACGAAGGTTGTTGAGTCCGGATGAGATCACGGACATGACGAGGAGTCTCGAAATGGTCGAGACATAAAGATTGATATATTGGAAGCCTATGTTTGGACTCGGAATCACTCCGGGTGAAATTGGGAATTTTACCGAGTACCGGGGTTACGGAACCTCCGGGGGTCAATGGGCCTTGATGGGCCTTAGTGGAAAGGAGGAAAGGGGCCCAAGTGCTGGCAGACCTTCCCCTTCCCTAGTCCTATTAGGACTAGGAGAAGGGGGCGCCTCTCTCCCTTCCCACTTGGCCAATCCTAGTTGGACTAGGATTGGGGAGGAATCCTACTCCGGTGGGAGTAGGACTCCCAGCGCAGCCCTTGGTGACCGGCCAGCCCCTCCCTTCCCTCCTTTATATACAGGGCAGAGGGCACCCCATGACACACAAGTTGATCTACGGATCTTTCCTTAGCGTGTGCGGTGCCCCTTCCACCATATTCCACCTCGGTCATATCGTCGCGGAGCTTAGGTGAAGCCCTGGCGGAGAAGTCATATCGTCGCGGAGCTTAGGCGAAGCCCTGCGTCGGTGGAGCATCATCATCGTCACCACGCCGTCGTCTTGTGGAACTCATCCCGACACTTTGCTGGATCGGAGTCCGGGATCGTCATCGAGCTGAGCGTGTGCAGAACTCGGAGGTGCCGACGTTCGGTGCTTGGATCGGTCGGGTCGTGAAGGCGTCGACTACATCAACAGCGTTGTTATAACGCTTCCGCTTTTGGTCTCACAGTGCGTGGACGGACACTCTTCCTCTCGTTGCTATGCCATCACCATGGTCTTGCGTGATCGTAGGAAAATTTTTGAAATTACTCGTTCCCCAACAAGTGGCATCCGAGCCTGGTTTTATGCGTTGATGTCATATGCACGAGTAGAACACAAGTGAGTTGTGGGCGATACAAGTCATACTTCCTACCAGCATGTCATACTTTGGTTCAGCGGTATTGTGAGATGAAGCGGCCGGACCGACATTACGCGACGCTTACGCGAGACTGGTTTCACCGCTGTGAGCACTCGTTGCTTAAAGGTGGTGGCGGTGTCTGTCTCTCTCACTTTAGTTGAACTGAGTGTGGCTACGCCCGGTCCTTGAGAAGGTTAAAGCGGAGTCTATTTGACGAAGTATCGTTGTGGTTTTGATGCGTAGGTAAGAACGGTTCTTGCTCAGCCCGTAGCAGCCACGTAAAACTTGCAACAACAAAGTAGAGGACGTCTAACTTGTTTTTGCAGGGCATGTTGTGATGTGATATGGTCAAGGCGTGATGCTATATTTCATTGTATGAGATGATCATGTTTTGTAACCGAGTTATCGGCAAGCGGCAGGAGCCATATGGTTGTCGCTTTATTGTATGAAATGCAACGCCATGTAATTGCTTTACTTTATCACTAAGCAGTAGCGATAGTCGTAGAAGCAATAGTTGGCGAGGCGACAACGATGCTACGATGGAGATCAAGGTGTCGCGCGGTGGCGATGGTGATCATGGCGGTGCTTCGGAGATGGAGATCACAAGCACAAGATGATGATGGCCATATCATATCACTTATATTGATTGCATGTGATGTTAATCCTTTATGCATCTTATTTTGCTTTGATTGACGGTAGCATTATAAGATGATCCCTTACTAAATTATCAAGAAGTGTTCTCCCGAGTATGCACCGTTGCGAAAGTTCTTCGTCTTTGAGACACCACGTGATGATCGGGTGTGATAGGCTCTACGTTCAAATACAACGGGTGCAAAACAGTTGCACACGCGAATACTCAGGTTATACTTGACGAGCTATGCATATAAGATATGACCTCGAACACGGAGACCGAAAGGTCGGCGTGAATCATATAGTAGATATGATCAACATATTGATGTTCACCATTGAAACTACTCCATCACACGTGATGATCGGTCATGGTGTAGTTGATATGGATCACATAATCGCTTAGAGAATTGGAGGATATTTTTCTAAGTGGGAGTTCTTAAGTAATATGATTAATTGAACTTTAATTTATCATGAACTTAGTCCTGGTAGTATTTTGCAGATTATGTTGTAGATCAATAGCTCGCGTTGTTGCTTCCTGTGTTTTATATGTGTTCCTAGAAAATT
Source organism: Aegilops longissima (assembly GCA_021605205.1). NCBI lineage: Eukaryota > Viridiplantae > Streptophyta > Magnoliopsida > Poales > Poaceae > Aegilops > Aegilops longissima. The sequence continues at coordinate 26,423 of JAHIAM010003182.1, forward strand.
GTATTGAAAAATGTTAGTAGCAATATTGCGGATTGGATCCGTGATCGAGGTTTATCCTCATTGCTGCCTGGAAGAATTATGTCCTTGATGCACGCTAGGTGACAGACCTATTGCAGGAGCGAGATGCGGGCGTTATGAGCGTTTGGCTAGCTCAATATGATGACTACTTGATAGTTTAGTGCACCATGCTTAACGGCTTAGAATCGGGACTTCAACGTCGTTTTGAACACCATGGAGCATATGAGATGTTCAGGAATTGAAGTTAATATTTCAAGCAAATACCGAGTTGAGAGATATGAAGTCTCCAACAAGTTCTATAGCTAAAAGATGGAGGAGAATCGCTCAACTAGTGAGCATGTGCTCAGATTGTGCGAGTACTTCAATCGCTTGAATCAAGTGGGAGTTAATCTTCCAGATAAGATAGTGATTGACAGAATTCTCTAGTCACCATCACTAAAGTTACTAGAACTTCGTGATGAACTATAATATGCAAGGGATGACGAAAACAATTCCCAAGCTCTTCGCGATGCTAAAATCGGCGAAGGTAGAAATCAAGAAAAACATCAAGTGTTGATGGTTGACAAGACCACTAGTCTCAAGGAAAGGGCAAAGGGAAGAAGGGAACTTCAAGAAGAGCGGCAAGCAAGTTGCTGCTCGAGTGAAGAAGCCCAAGTCTGGATCTAAGCACGAGACTAAGTGCTTTTGCTACAATGGAACTGGTCCTTTGGAAGCGGAACTACCCCAAGTATATGGCGGATAAGAAGGTTGGCAAAGTGAACAAAGGTATATTTGATATACAGATTATTGATGTGTATTTTACTAGTGTTCGTAGCAACCCCTCGGTATTTGATACTGGTTCAGTTGCTAAGAGTAGTAACTTGAAACAGGAGTTGCAGAATGAACAGAAACTAGTTGAAAGGGAAGTGACGATGAGTGTTGGAAGTAGTTCCAAGATTGATATGATCATCATCGCACACTCCCTATACTTTCGATTAGTGTTAAACCTAAATAAATGTTATTTGGCGTTTGCGTTGAGCATGAATATGATTTTATCATGTTTATTGCAATCTGGTTATTCATTTAAGTAAGAGAATAAATTGTTGTTCATTTACATGAATAAAACCTTATATGGTTACACACCCAATGAAAATGGTTCGTTGGATCTCGATCGTAGTGATACACATATTCATAATATTGATGCCAAAAGATGCAAAGTTAATAATGATAGTGCAACTTATTTGTGGCACTTGCCGTTTAGGTCATATTGGTATAAAGCGCATGAAGAAGCTCCATGCTGATGGGATTTTGGAATCACTTGATTATGAATCACTTGATGCTTTGCGAACCATGCCTTATGGGCAAGATGACTAAAGACTCGTTCTCGGAACAATGGGCGAGCAAATGACTTATTGGAAATAATACATCTTGATGTATGCGGTCCGATGAGTGTTAAAGCTCACGGCAAGTATCGTTATTTTCGACCTTCACAGATGATTTAAGCAGATATGGGTATATCTACTTGATGAAACACAAGTCTGAAACATTTGAAAAGTTCAAAGAATTTCAGAGTGAAGTGAAGAATCATCGTAACAGAAAATAAAAGTTTCTACGATATGATCGCAGAGGAAAAATATTTGAGTTCTGAGTTTGGCCTTGATTAAAACAATGTGAAATAGTTTCACTACTCACGCCACCGGAACACCACAGCATAATGGTGTGTCGAGCGTCGTAATCGCACTTTATTGGATATGGTGCGATTTATGATGTATCTTACCGATTTACCACTATCGTTTTGGGGTTATGCATTAGAGACAGCTGCATTCACGTTTAATAGGGCACCATCTAAATCCGTTGAGATGACACCGTATGAACTATGGTTTAGCGATAAACCTAAGCTGTCGTTTCTTAAAGTTTGAGTTGTGATGCTTATGTGAAAAAGTTTTCACCGATAAGCTCGAACCCAAATCGAATCGTCTTCATATAATACCCAATGGTAACTATTGGGTACACCTTCTATCACAGATCCGAAAGCAAGATATTTGTTGCTAAGATGGATCCTTTCTAGAGAAGAAGTTTCTCTCGAAAGAAGTGAGTGGGAGGAAAGTAGAACTTGATGAGGTAATAGTACCTTCTCCCTTATTGGAAAGTTGTTCATCACAGGAATCAGTTCCGATGATTCCTACACCAATTAGTGAGGAAGTTAATGATGATGATCATGAAACTTCAGATCAAGTTGCTACCAAACCTCGTGGGTCTTCGAGTAAGATCCTTTTGAGTGGTACGGTAATCCTATTCTAGAAGTCATGTTACTAGACCATGATGAACCTACGAACTATGAGGAAGCGATGATGAGCCCAGATTCGCGAAATGGTTTGAGACCATGAAATCTGAGATGGGATCCATATATGAGAACAAAGTGTGGACTTTGATGGACTTGCTCGATGATCAGCAAGCCATGTTAAATAAATGGATCTTCAAGAGGAAGGCGGACACCGATAGTAGTGTTACTATCTACAAAGCTCGACTTGTCACAAAAGGTTTTCGACAAGTTCAAGGAGTTGACTACAAATGAGATTTTCTCAAGCAGTAGCGATGCTTAAGTCTGTCCGAATCATGTTAGCAATTGCCACATTTTATGAAATCTGGCAAATGGATGTCAAAACTACGTTCTTTAATGGATTTATTAAAGAAGAGTTGTATATGATGCAATCCGAAGGTTTTGTCAATCCTAAAGGAGCTAACAAAATGTGCAAGCTCCAATGATCCATCTATGGACTGGTGCAAGCATCTCGGAGTTGGAATAAGCGCTTTGATAGTGTGATCAAAGCATATGGTTTTATCTGAGACTTTTGGAGAAGCTCTGTATTTACAAGAAAGTGAGTGGGAGCACTACAACATTTCGATAAGTATATGTGAATGACATATTGTTAATCGGAAATAATGTAGAATTATTCGCAAAGCATAAAGGAGTATTTGAAAGGAGTTTCTCAAAGAAGGACCTCGGTGAAGCTGCTTACATATTGAGCATCAAGATCTATAGAGATAGATCAAGGCGCTTGATAAGTTTTTCAATAAGTACATACCTTGTCAAGATTTTGAAGTAGTTCAAAATGGAACAGCCAAAGAAAGAGTTCTTGCCTGTGTTACAAGGTGTGAGATTGAGTAAGACTCAAAATCCGACCACGGCAGAAGATAGAAAGAGAATGAAAGTCATTCCCTATGCATCAGCCATAGGTTCTATAAAGTATGTCATGTTTGTGTACAGATCTATTGCATACCCTACCACTATGCTTGGCAAGGAGTGCAATAGTGATCTAGGAGTAGATCAATGGACAGCGGTCAAAATTATCCTTAGTAGAATAAGGATATGTTTCTCGATTATGGAAGTGACAAAAGGTTAAATCGTAAAGGGTTACGTCGATGCAAGTTTTGACACCGATCTGGATGACTCTAAGTCACGATCTAGATACATATTGAAAGTGGGAGCAATTAGCTAGAGTAGCTCCGTGCAGAGCATTGTAGACATAGAGATTTGCAAAATACTTACGGCTCTGAATGTGATGAGACCGTTGACTAAAATTATCTCACAAGCAAAACATGATCACACCTTAGTACTCTTTGGGTGTTAATCACATGGCGATGTGAACTAGATTACTGACTCTAGTAAACCCTTTGGGTGTTGATCACATGTCGATGTGAACTATGGGTGTTAACCACATATAGATGTGAACTATTGATGTTGAATCACATGGCGATGTGAACTAGATTATTGACTCTAGTGCAAGTGGGAGACTGAAGGAAATATGCCCTAGAGGCAATAATAATGTTATTATTTATTTCCTTATATCATGATAAATGTTTATTATTCATGCTAGAATTGTATTAACCGGAAACATAATACATGTGTGAATACATAAACCTACAGAGTGTCACTAGTATGCCTCTACTTGACTAGCTCGTTAATCAAAGATGGTTATGTTTCCTAACCATGAACAAGGAGTTGTTATTTAATTAACGGGATCACATCATTGGTTGAATGATCTGATTGACATGACCCATTCCATTAGCATAGCACCTGATCGTATAGTTTGTTGCTAGTGCTTTTCTTCATGACTTATACATGTTCCTATGACTATGAGATTATGCAACTCCGTTTGCCGAGGAACACTTTGGGTGCTACCAAAGCCACAACGTAATCGGGTGATTATAAAGGTACATTACAGGTGTCTCGAAGGTACATGTTGGGTTGGCATATTTGAGATTAGGATTTGTCACTCCGATTGTCGGAGAGGTATCTCTGGGCCCTCTCGGTAATGCACATCACATAAGCCTTGCAAGCATTGCAACTAAATGTGTTAGTTGTGAGATGATGTATTACGGAACGAGAAAAGAGACTTGCCGATGCTAGATTGAACTAGGTATTGGATACCGACGATCGAATCTCGGGCAAGTAACATACCGATGACAAAGGAACAACGTATGTTGTTATGCGGTCTGACCGATAAAGATCTTCGTAGAATATGTAGGAACCAATATGGGCATCCAGGTCCGCTATTGGTTATTGACCGAGAGGTGTCTCGGTCATGTCTACATAGTTCTCGAACCCGTAGGGTCCGCACGCTTAACGTTCGATGGCAGTTATTATGAGTTTATATGATATTGATGTACGAAGGTTGTTGAGTCCCGGATGAGATCACGGACATGACGAGGAGTCTCGAAATGGTCGAGACATAAAGATTGATATATTGGAAGCCTATGTTTGGACTCGGAATCACTCCGGGTGAAATTGGGAATTTTGCGAGATACAGGGGTTACGGAACCTCCCGGGGTCAATGGGCCTTGATGGGCCTTAGTGGAAAGGAGGAAAGGGCCCAAGTGCTGGCGCACCTTTCCCCTTCCCTAGTCCTATTAGGACTAGGAGAAGGGGTGGCGCCTCTCTCCCTTCCCACTTGGCCAATCCTAGTTGGACTAGGATTGGGAGGAATCCTACTCCGGTGGGAGTAGGACTCAGCGCAGCCCTTGGTGACCGCCAGCCCCTCCCTTCCCTCCTTTATATACAGGCGAGGGCACCCATGACACACAAGTTGATCTACGGATCTTTCCTTAGCCGCAGCGGTGCCCCTTCCACCATATTCCACCTCGGTCATATCGTCGCGGAGCTTAGGTGAAGCCTCGCGGGAGAAGTCATATCGTCGCGGGCTTAGGCGAAGCCCTGCGTCGGTGGAGCATCATCATCGTCCTGCACGCCGTCGTCTTGTGGAACTCATCCCGACACTTTGCTGGATCGAGTCCGGGATCGTCATCGAGCTGAGCGTGTGCGAGAACTCGGAGGTGCCGACGTTCGGTGCTTGGATCGGTCGGGTCGTGAAGGCGTCGACTACATCAACAGCGTTGTTATAACGCTTCCGCTTTCGGTCTACGAGGGTACGTGGACGGACACTCTTCCCTCTCGTTGCTATGCCATCACCATGGTCTTGCGTGATCGTAGGAAATTTTTTGAAATTACTACGTTCCCCAACACTTCCTCCATATATACAGCCCTTAGGGCACCGTTTAGACCTTGGGTTTTGTTTAGATTAAAAGTTCGCCATAGTTGCAACTTCGCGTACTTCGTTTGTGTTCAACGACCAGACAAAGGCGTCACAGAACCCCACCTTGATCAATAAAGCTTTCATCTTATATTTGCAATATCCAGATTGCAATCTCAGTTTCTTGCTTGTTCTTCGTTTTCTCGCAGGAAATAGGCCCTCGTGGTCAGGTTGATCGTGCTCCGGCGTGGTCAATAACCCTCGGAAGTTGGTTTAGCGATTGCTAAAGCGCGACGTCTCTGACGTTCGTAGTCGGATCGTCAAGGTCGACTCCCACGAAGCGATAGCCACCATCTCATCGAAACATCGGGACACCTTTGCCTCTATCAAGTGGTATCAGATTTTCAGGTTGCTCGGTGAGATTTTACAGTTTTTCGTAGATTAGATCGAGTCTGTTCTTCATACCTAAAGTCCACGAACAAGCCACAAAAAAAATTAGGGTTAGTTCATCATATCCGAACCAATCTGAGCCTTTGCATAATCTTTTTAGGGTTTTTGCTTTGTTGAATTTGCGGTTGCATCGTCGTGTCAAGTTGCTGGTCTTAGAGTCTAGTCTTTTAGAGTTTCGAGTTCTGGTCATAAGTTGTCACGCCGCCGCCGCACCATCATCATCGCCTTGCCATCTACCACCATTGCTTATCCGCCACCGCTCTGAATCCGTATCCATATACCACCACCAATCCGTATCCATATATCACCACCGCTGCCATATACCACCACCATATATCCACCACCAATCCGAGTTCTTCTCATATTAGGTTTGTTTTCGAGATCCATCTAGTTTCCGATTTGTGTTTTCCTTGCCGGAGTAGGTTTCGGAAAAAAAAAAGTCTGGAAACCACCCTCCGTTTAGGCCCAAAATTTTCCGAAAACGCACTTGTCGAAAAATTTTCTGGCTATCCTATTTTTAGGTGTTTCTAAGCGTATTGAGACAGTCGCCATTATAGAAAGTTTTTTTTGACCCGTTTCCAGTTTTTGGGTCCGGGCAGTCGAAAAAAAAAAAATTTTTGGTCGAAAAAATTTCGTGCCCATCTGTCGATTTGACACAGGAAGAGTTTTGAGACACTCGCCATTATAGTGATTTTTGCAAAAAAAAAAAGCAGCAAAAAAAGAAAAAAAAGCGCAAAAAAAAAAAAAGCGAAAAAAAATTATTCAGTGTGCTTTTCCGTTGTTTCCGTGCAGCGCCGTGATTTTGTTAGTGTTCTAGGCTCGCGTCTCTAGCACGGTCTAGCCTAGGACCAGACAAGACTGCCGTCGTTGGCGTTTATTCAACTTTGCATCTCTGAATTGATTATTGCTGACCCTTTTGCTACCATATTATAAGCCTTCCCAGCTCCACATACATCTACATCGTATGCGTTTGACTCTCCACGATAATCGCTCTATCCAAGCTTTGAGAGTTTTGACTACATCGGTTGCCGATCACCGCTTTCTTCTTGGGTAAGAACTGGTAAGAATTTGAGATTTGCTTGACGGATTTGTGACTGTCCACCACACCACCACCACCACTTCCTAGTAGTCTGTCGAATCATATTCTTGTGTGCTTCTATTGCTGCTAACCATGGCAGGATCACAAGCCGACGTGACTGACTGGGAGAACATGACAAACAAAGCACTACATGATAAGTTTCAACAAATGATGAGTGGGCAGGTGGACGATGTGCTAAATAGATTTGAAGAGGCCATGGAGAAGATAGATGGCATTGAGAAGGCGTTCGAAACAAAGCTCGATAACAAGTTTAATGAATTGCTCGCGCGTCTACCACCACCACCACCGGCTGCACCTAACGCACCTCTACTACAACAACACGGACTACCTCTACATCGCGAAACAGCCCTCCGCCGAGCTTCCCGTGTCCCTCTTCAGCCTGGCCAAGCTGCTGGTGCTGCTGTTGATACTTCTGTGGCTCCTGCTGCTGCGGCGGGGGAGGATGATTATGTGAGAGCTTACGAGGATGAGGTTGATCAACATCAGAACTACGTGCAACCACCAGCACCACAACCACCGGTCGTCCACATGCAAACAATGGCAATGTTGGGCTCCCCTTCAGTACGAGATCATGACCATCTCCCTAAACTGAAATTGAATATTCCACCATTTGAGGGTAGATATGTTCTGATATATATCTTACTTGGGAGTTAGAAACTGAACAACGATTTACATGTTTACAATATCCCGAGGAGAGACGTGTTCTGCTGCTTGTTTGTGCTTTCACTAGCTTTGCATGTGTTTGGTGGTCGAACATTGTAGATTATATCCTGTTCCAGCTACTTGGGCTGCTTTGAAAACTGCTATCGTACTCGTTGGGTTCCACCATATTATCAGCGTGAATTACTTCAAAATTGCAGCGCTTAAGACAAGGAAAAATTCGGTGAAGAATATTATCGGGAATTACAAACTGGCTTGATTAGATGTGGTATTGTTGAGGAGAATGAAGCTATGCTTGCATGTTTTCTGGGTGGATTAAATAGAGAGATTCAGACCATTCTAGACTACAAGGATTATAATAATATCACTTGATTATTCCATCTTGCTTGTAAAGCTGAGCGTGAAGTGCAGGATCGATGGGCCTTGGCGCGGACTAACTTTTCTGCAGGTCGACCTTCATCATGGACACCCGTGCATCATCTACTTCCACACGTTCTACTACACGGCACCTCCGTCGGCTGCCACCTCCAACCGTGATACAAGAAAGCAGGCACAACCACCACTATCTGCCAAGAGTACACTGCTGGGCCTACGAGCTTTCTTCTTCCATGGCGTCAACAGGGCACACAAGTGATATTATTTGTCGTCGTTGTAAGGGAAGAGGACATTTTTGAGAGAATGCACATCTCAGCGTGTGATGATTGCTACGAGGATGGTGGGTATGAGTCTGCTAGTGACTACGATGAAGAGACTTTGGCTCTTATTACACATGAAGAACACGGTGGAGATGATTCGATCTGAGACGCAATACATGGCTCTTGAAGATCTTTGACAGGTATGAATGTTTAGTTGCTCAACGTGTTTTGAGTGTGCAGGTTACACAAGCTGAGCAAAATCAGAGGCATAACTTGTTCCATACAAAGGGAGTTGTGAAGGAGCGTTCTATTCAAGCGTCATCATAGATGGAGGAGCTGCAACAACTTGGCTAGCATGGATATGGTGGAGAAGCTTTCTCTCACCACAAGACCACATCCACATCCTTACTACATCCAATGGTTCAACAACAGCGGCAAGGTTAAGGTAACACGTCTGCTCGTGTGTATTTTAGTATCTCTACATATGCTGATTATTTTGATTGTGATGTGGTACCTATGCAAGCATGTTCCTTATTACTTGGTAGACCATGGCAATTTGATAAAAATTCTGTACACCATGGTAGAAACAATCAGTATACTCTTGTTCACAAGGATAAAAATATTACTTTGCTTCCTATGACTCCTGATTCCATTTTGAAAGATGATATTAATAGAGCTAATAAAGCAAAACAAGAGAAAAATAGGAGTGAAAATCAGATTGTGGCAAAAGAATTTGAGCAACAAATGAAGCCTAATAATAAACCATCTAATGTTGCTTCTGAAATTAAACTGAAAAGTGCATGTTTATTTGCCACCAAATCTGATATTGATGAGCTAGATTCTAACAAATCTGTTTGCTATGCTTTTGTGTGCAAAGAGGCATTATTTTCATTCGAGGACGTGCCTTCCTCTTTGCCCCCTGTTGTCACTAACATTTTGCAGGAGTTCGCTGACGTCTTCCCACAAGGCGTGCCCATTGGGATTACCACCTATTCGAGGATTGAGCATCAAATTGACTTAATTCCGGTGCATCGCTACCCAACCGTGCACCATACCGTACCAATCCGGAGGAGGCGAAGGAGATTATCGTCAAGTACAGGAACTGCTCGACAAAGGTTATATACGCGAATCTCTTAGTCCTTGTGCTGTTCCTATTATACTAGTGCCTAAAAAGGATGGTACGTCGCGTATGTATGTTGATTGTAGAGGCATTAATAATATTACTATTCGTTATCGTCATCCTATTCCTAGGCTAGATGATATGCTTGATGAATTGAGTGGCTCTACAATATTCTCCAAAGTTGATTTGCGTAGTGGATACCATCAAATTCGTATGAAATTGGGAGATGAATGGAAAACAGCATTTAAAACTAAGTTTGGATTATATGAGTGGTTAGTCATGCCTTTTGGGTTAACTAATGCACCTAGTACTTTCATGAGATTAATGAGCGAAGTTTTACGTGCTTTCATTGGACGATTTGTGGTAGTTTACTTTGATGATATACTGATTTATAGCAAATCTTTGGAAGAACATTTGGAACATTTCGTGCTGTTTTTAATGCTCTACGTGATGCACGTTTGTTTGGTAACCTTAGGAAGTGCACCTTTTGCACCGACCGAGTATCTTTTCTTGGCTATGTTGTTACTCCACAGGAATTGAAGTTGATAAAGCCAAGATTGAAGCTATTGAGAGTTGGCCGCAGCCCAAAACGGTCACACAAGTGAGGAGTTTTCTTGGACTCGCTGGTTTCTATAGGCGTTTTGTGAGAGACTTTAGCACCATTGCTGCACCTCTCAATGAGCTTACAAAGAAGGATGTGCCTTTTGTTTGGGGTACCGCACAGGAAGAAGCCTTCACGGTATTGAAAGATAAGTTGACACATGCTCCTTTACTCCAACTTCCTGACTTTAATAAGACTTTTGAGCTTGAATGTGATGCTAGTGGAATTGGATTAGGAGGTGTGTTATTACAAGATGGCAAACCTGTTGCATACTTTTACGAAAAATTGAGTGGGCCTAGTCTGAACTATTCTACTTATGACAAAGAATTATATGCTCTTGTTGGGACTTTAGAGACATTGATAGAGGCAAAGGTGTCCCGATCTTTCGATGAGATGATAACTATCGATTTGGTGGAGACGACTTGACGATCCGACTACAAGCGTGCCGACGTTGCGCCTTAGCAATCGCTAAACCAATCTCCTTAGGTTCTTGGCGATGCTGGAAGCACGATCAGCCTGACCACGAAGGTCTATTCCTGCAAGCAATCGAAGAACGAGCAAGAATATGATAAAGCAATCTGAATATTGCGAATATATATGAAGTATTGATAATGGTGGGGATCCGTGGCGGTCTTGGTCTGGTCGTTGGACACAAACGAAGTACGAAGTTGCAATGGCTAACTTTAACTAAACAAATCCCAAGGAAAAATCTACTAGATTGATCTACTTATATAGGAGCAAGGGATGGCGGCCAAGGAGGTGGGAGGACGTCCCAAGGCAGCCTAAAACTAATCCTAGGTCGTAGAAGGATAATGGGCCCAAGCGGAGCTGACGTAACACCTTTGGACTTGTAGTTTGACTCGGATTCTGCTGCAGCATCAGATTGTTTCGTCTATAACTCAACGCTCCGGACGGATTTTAAGGTGATTCCAATTGGGTTGGAAAATGCACGAAATCTATTTTCCAACAAAAAAAGAATCAACCAATTTGGAGTCCGTATGAAAGAGATATAGACGTTTTGAGTCGGGTATGTCTGTGCACTCTGAATCTGAGTCCAGAACGTGAGAGACTTGGACTCTATCTTCTCTTGGGCCAAAAATGACGTGAGAGAACTTTTTGAACAGCAGGTAAACATCTCTTTCTCCCTTATCTTCATATGTGGATTGTACAAATGTCCCATACACCTGCAATTAGACAAAACACAAAAGTTTGTGAAGTATTTTTGTCCTGGATAACATAAATATATTATTGAATAGTTTGCACTAGAAATCACCTGAGAAATATGCATGTATGCAATATTTTTGGTCTCATCCAAGGTAGTCATGTCCTCATCATCCTCCCCTTTTTGAAAACAAAGCCGTCCTCGGCGTTGCTTAATCTGAAATGTGGCTAACAAAAGAGACAAGGTGTACATGTTGTATATGTATATGTCATCCATTTTTACTTCCCTTGATTTTTGCATATATGACACATGAATAGATGAGTAACTTGCATAGTTCATAAAATCTAAAGCCAACAAATTAGCACAAGAACTAGAAGGCTTGAAAATACTGCAACTCAGTTTGCACATATAAGTGGAGCTCTTATTTATTTCAAGAGATTGACAATGTTCATCATTAAACCATCCCAACATTGGTGAATAAACCTTATTTGAATCAAATTTACATGCTACAACATGCTTAGATAAGCAAACATGCAATGAGTCATTCGACACAGAATCATAACCAAGATTAGAGGTCGTATCAAAATGATTAAACATTGATTCTTTTGCATCAATAGTTAATTCAATGGGTGCTCTCAAAATTGTTGGTATTTCAGTTGTTTGATCACATGGCAAAGTCAAATTATCAATATAATCCTCTAAAATAGGTGGTGTGATCAAAGTAGTGGGTAGCTCAACACATGATGTAT
>JAHIAM010003183.1:0-77260 GCA_021605205.1 Aegilops longissima
TCGAATAGCTCATGTATCAACCAAGGCTGCCCTTATCTTCCATGTTAGGCGGGTTATTCTCAAGAGAGTGGACTCCGCTCCTCACTCACGAGAAAATGGCTGGTCACCGGGATGCCCAGTCCCATGCTTTATGCAAACTAAATCAAAATTAATTGCAAACAAAACTCCCCCTGGACTGACGCATGTTGGAGGCACTCGTTGTTTCGAGCAAGCCGTGGATTGATGCTTGTTGGTGGAGGGGGAGTATAAACTTTACCATTCTGTTTGGGAACCGCCTATAATGTGTGTGACATGGAAGATATCACCATCTCTTAGTTGCTATGTTGACAATGAAAGTATACCGCTCAAAATACAATTTATCTCTATTTCAAAACCGTGCTCTGGCACCTCTACAAATCCCTGCTTCCCTCTGCGAAGGGCCTATCTATTTACTTTTATGTTGAGTCATCACCCTCTTATTAAAAGCACTAGCTGGAGAGCACAGCTGTCATTTGCATTCATCACTATTAATCTATATTGGGTGTGACTATGATTGGATCTCTTTCACCATGAATTACAATGTCTAGTCAGTCCTTGATCTTTAAAGGTGCTCTGCATTTATGTTTTGCGGTCTCAGAAAGGGCTAGCGAGATACCATCTTGTTATATCATATTATGATTGTTTTGAGAAAGTGTTGTCATCCGAGATTTATTATTATGGCTTGCTAGTTGATTATGCTATTGATATGAGTAATTGTGAGACCTGAGAATTATTGCAAATGTGGTTAGTTATGATCTTTGCTGAAAACTTGAATGCTGGCTTGACATAGTTACAACAACAAGAGCAATCAGAGTTTGTAAAAGTTTTTCTTTCTTTCTTTCAGTTTGTCAACTGAATTGCTTGAGGACAAGCAAGGGTTTAAGCTTGGGGGAGTTGATACGTCTCCGTCGTATCTACTTTTCCAAACACTTTTGCCCTTGTTTTGGACTCTAACTTGTATGATTTGAATGGAACTAACCCGGATTAACGCTGTTTTCAGCAGAATTGCCATGATGTTGTTTTATATGCGAGAAAACAAAAGTTCTCGGAATGACCTGAAACTCCACGGGATGTCTTATAAAAATAATAAAAATCCTTGCCAAAGATGAAGACCAGGGGCCCACACCTGTCCACGAGGTGGGGGCCCCCTAGGGCACACCCCTACCTCATGGGCCCCTCGACACCTTCCGACGCTAACTCCAACTCTATATATTGGCTTTCGGGGAGAAAAAATAGAGAGAAGAAATCATCGCGTTTTACGATACAGAACCACCGCCAAGCCCTAAAACCTCTCGGGAGGGCTGATCTGGATTCCGTTCGGGGCTCCGGAGAGGGGGATTCGTCGCCGTCGTCATCATCAACCATCCTCCATCACCAATTTCATGATGCTCACCGCCGTGCGTGAGTAATTCAATCATAGGCTTGTTGGACGGTGATGGGTTGGATGAGATTTATCATGTAATCGAGTTAGTTTTGTTAGGGTTTGATCCCTAGTATCCACTATGTTCTGAGATTAATGTTGCTATGACTTTGGTATGCTTAATGCTTGTCACTAGGGCCCGAGTGCCATGATTTCAGATCTGAACTTATTATGTTTTCATGAATATATGTGTGTTCTTGATCCTATCTTGCAAGTCTATAGTCACCTACTATGTGTTATGATCCGGCAACCCCGAAGTGACAATAATCGGGACCACTCCCGGTGATGACCATAGTTTGAGGAGTTCATGTATTCACTATGTGCTAATGCTTTGTTCCGGTTCTCTATTGAAAGGAGGCCTTAATATCCCTTAGTTTCCCTTAGGACCCCGCTGCCACGGGAGGGTAGGACAAAAGATGTCATGCAAGTTCTTTTCCATAAGCATGTATGACTATATTCGGAATACATGCTTACATTACATTGATGAATTGGAGCTAGTTCTGTGTCACCCTATGTTATGATTGTTACATGATGAACCGCATCCGACATAATTATCCATCACTGATCCGGTGCCTACGAGTTTTCCATATACTGGTTTACGCTTATTTACTTTTCCGTTTCTACTGTTATAATCACTACAAAATACCAAAAATATTGCTTTTGCTTTCGTTACCTTTGTTACCGTTACCACCACTATCATATTACTTTGCTACTAAACACTTTGCTGCAGATACTAAGTTTCCAGGTGTGGTTGAATTGACAACTCAACTGCTAATACTTGAGAATATTCTTTGGCTCCCCTTGTGTCGAATCAATAAATTTGGGTTGAATACTCTACCCTCGAAAATTGTTGCGATCCCCTATACTTGTGGGTTATCAGCGGCAAGGCCGTCAAATCGGAGTATGCGGACACCGACGCCTTCGTCGCGTGTCCGGCATCCTGCCGCCTCATCTTCTAGCTCCTTTCCCGGCACCGTCATCACCGGCGCACCCTTGGGTAGCCACCGAGGTGTTCTCTTGGTGCTTTCTGCTGCTCGTAGCTTGCCTAGGCGCCCCTTTTGCCCTTTTTCCTTCTTGACCTTCCTCCTGAGGAGAGGGACAAGAAAGGGATTACGGGCATCTCATCTCTTTTTTAGTTTGTAAGCCTTCGGGCCTTCGTTAAATTTAGAACTTGTAATCCCCTTGCTCATGTTTTTCATTCCGTACGGACTGTACCTGTGTGGGATGTTTTTAATGAAAAGGGGCCGGGTTTTTCGTCCGTGGGTGGACCCCGCGACAAGGAGCGAATCCTTGTTACTATTTAAGATAAACGTTTTTCGCCTGGCAACAGGCCTTGCCGTCCCCCTCACTTCGCTCGACCAACCTCGCGCCCTTGGCGGAGGCAGGGATGAAGTGGGCTTAGGCTCCTCATTCTATCTCCTTGCCGCCGCGGCTACAACCAAATCCGGACCCAGGAGATAATCCTTAGGTATAGGAAAACGGGGAGCATGGTAGCCTGGAGATAAAACGAGGTTTCACGTACCCCAGTTCCATTCTGAAATGCATGACAGAGGATGAAAGACTTATCTGGATCTGCAGCCCCCAGCAACCTTATCTTGCCGCGGTTGGATCCTTGTACTTGCAGCCCCCGGCAACTCTGGTTTGCCGGGGTCGGGACGCCGATCCGTTCCCTTTCTTCCAAGTAGCTCAGCAGAAGTGCCCATGTGTCCTGCGAACCAAAGGAGGACAAAAAAGAACAGAGAGATGCACACTCGACCTTTAGGCTAGGGGTTAGTCGCCGCTAAGCACAATCAACCCTAACCAAGGAAGAGACTCGACCTAGCATGCATGCTATAACTTAGGGCGCCAGCGCTTCATTTATTTGTGCTCAGGGTCTGCGCCTAGCTTTGTACAAAGGGTTACATGCCTTGCCGGCAAGGCTTGTACAAAAGGTGGCTTGTCAGGGGGCCCGGCAAGCCGCGCCTTATGGGTAAAACTTGCAAAGATGCTCGATGTTCCAGGAGTTGCTCACTGGAACGGCATCTTCGGTCTCCAGGCGGACTGCGCCAGGCCTGGTGACTCGTATTACCCGATAAGGGCCTTCCCACTTTGGCGTCAACTTGTTGGAATTCTTGGCCGACTGGAACGCGCCGAAGAACAAGGTTGCCTTCCTCAAAGCTTCGGGCATGAACCTTGCGGCTATGGTAGTAGTGCAAGGCTTGCTGGTAGCGTGCTACTCTCACAGCCGCCCGAAGACGATCTTCCTCAAGGAGCGTCGCGTCATCTTGCCGCAACTTCTCTTGCTCAAGATCATCATAAGCGAGCACTCGAGGTGACCCGTATATGAGTTCCGTGGGGAGAACTGCCTCCTCCCCATAAACTAGGGCAAAGGGTGTCTGACATGTGGCTCGATTTGGCGTCGTCCTGATCGACCAAAGAACCGCCGGCAACTCATCAATCCAGCGCCTTCCGCTCTTGTGCAGCCTGTCAAAGGTCTTCGTTCTCAGGCCTCGCAACACTTCAGCATTCGCCCTCTCTTCTTGGCCGTTGCTCCGGGGGTGTGCCACGGAAGCAAAACAGACCTTGCAACCGAGGTTTTGAATGTACTGCATGAAGGTGTGGCTTGTGAACTGCGTGCCATTGTGAGTGATGACTCTGTTCGGCACACCAAAACGGCAGACTAGTCCCTTGAAGAACTTGACGGCTGACTGTGTTGTCACCTTCCTCACTGGTTCCACCTCTGGCCACTTTGTGAACTTGTCGATTGCAACGTACAAGTACTCAAAGCCCCCGACAGCACGAGGGAAAGGGCCCAGTATGTCGAGCCCCCAGACCGAGAATGGCCAGGAGAGAGGGATCGTTTGAAGGGCTTGAGATGGTTGATGAAGCTTCTTTGAATGGAACTGACACGCTTCACACTTGGTTACTAGTGTCGTCGCATCCTGGAGGGCGGTGGGCCAGAATAAACCTTGCCGGAACACCTTTCCGGCAAGGGCCCTCGACCCTATGTGGGAGCCACATATGCCTCCATGTATCTCTGCCAACAACTCCAGTCCTTCCTCCCGGGGGATGCACTTCAATTTCACACGTTCGGCCTTCTCCTGTACAGGACGTCATCGACAAACTGGTACAGGGCAGACCGACGGGCTGGTTTTTCCGCTTCTTCCTGCTCCTCAGGAAGTTCCCCTGTTTGGAGGAATCGGACAGTATGCTACGCCCACGCCGATGCCTGGGGCTCGACAGCAAGGACCAAAGGCATTTCCTCTGCCATGGGAGCGGTTGTCTCCACGGCAGGGCTTGACGCCCTGCCGGAGCCAGTTGCTCTTTGGCAGGCTCAGCGTCCACGGCAGCATCCTTGCCGGCAGCCCCAGGGGGCTCGGCGGGGAAGTACTTGCCGGGACCTGACTTCCTCTGTCTGTTCCGCCCCGTTGATGGTTCGACGGATGGCTGAGTTAACCGGAGCAAAAAGGTACCTGGTTCCACAGGTAGCTTGAACGCAGCATGCTTCGACAGGTAATCGGCAATGTCGTTCTCCGCTCGGGGAACATGCTCCGCTTGGATACCGTCAAAGCGCTCCTCCAACTTCCTCACTTCATCTACATAGGCCTCCATCAATGGGCTCTGGTAATCCTTGTTGACTTGTCTGACGATAAGCTGCGAGTCACCCCAGACGATGAGCTTCTTCACCCCGAGGTCTGCCGCGATCCTGAGACCGGCAAGCAGCCCCTCATACTCAGTAGTGTTGTTCATGGACATCTCCCTGGGTAAGTGCATCTGGATCACGTACTTGAGGTGCTCTCCGGTCGGTGCGACAAGCAGCACACCGGCACCGGCGCCTTGCAGCGAGAAGGCCCCATCAAAGTACATGATCCAGACGCGGTCCGCTTCCTTGTCGGGGAGAGCGGTCTCTTGGATTTCTTCATCAGGTGTTGAGGTCCATTCCGCAAGGAACTCTGCCAAGATTCTGCTCTGGATTGTTGAGGTACTTTCAAACTTCAACCCGAAGCTCGACAACTCCAAGGCCCATTCCACAATCCTTCCGGTTGCATCTGGGTTGTGCAGTATCCGTTGTAGCGGGAGGCAGGTGACGACGGTGATCTCGTTGGCTTGGAAGTAATGACGCAGCTTCCTCGAGGCCATAAGGAGGCCGAAGAGCAATTTCTGCACACCGGAGTACCTCGACCTAGCCCCCTGCAAAAGTGAGCTGACAAAGTAAACCGGGTGCTGCACATCTTCTTCTTCTGCACCACTTCGCCTGACTATGAGGGCGTTGCCCTGATGGCGTCAGACTTTGCCAGGGGCCTTGCCTTGCCGGCACCAGGACCTGCCGGGGGAATCTTTGGCTCGCCGTCCGCTGGTTCTTCCATCGCCACTGCCTCCTCGTCGACCTCCCTCTGTGCCACAAGTGCGGCGCTGACCACTTGATTCGTTGCCGCTAGATACAGCAGCAATGGTTCTTGTGGTTTAGGCGCAACTAGTATTGGCGTGGAGGAAAGTTATTTCTTCAAATCCTGCAACGCCGCCTCGGCTTCTGGGGTCCACTCCATCGGGCCTGCCTTCTTCAAGATTTTGAAGAACGGAAGGGCGTGCTCGGCGGACTTGGAGATGAATCGGCTCATGGCGGTGACGCAGCCGGTGAGCCGATGCACATCCTTGATCCGCTTGGGCGCCTCAATCTGTTCAATAGCCTTGATTTTGTCTGTTTTTGCCTCGATCCCGCGCTGCGACACGAAGAATCTGAGAAGCTTGCCGGACAGAACGCCGAAGACACACTTCTCAGGGTTCAGCTTAAGGTTGATCTTGTGCAGGTTGGCAAATATCTCTTCTAGATCTTGCACAAGAGTTGCCCCATCCTTGGTTTTGACCACTCTGTCATCCATGTATGCTTCAATATTTCTATGGAGCTGGGGTTCAAAACCAATTTGGACTGCTCTTGCAAACGTCGAGCCAGCACTCTTCAACCCGAAAGGCATCCGTAAAAAGCAATACGTACCACATGGGGTGATGAATGCTGTCTTCTCTTCATCTTCTCTTGTCATGAAGATTTGGTGGTAGCTCGAGTAGGCGTCGAGGAATGACAGCAGGTCACACCCGGCCGTGGAGTCGACAATCTGGTCGATGCGCGGCAACGGGAAGGGATCCTTAGGACAAGCCTTATTGATATCTGTGTAGTCAATACACAGCCTCCACTTCCCATTTGCCTTGCGCACCACTACCGGTTGGCCAACCACGTCGGATGGAGCACTCCTCTTACCAAACCCACCGCTTCCAACTTCCTGATCTCCTCTGTGATGAACTCCTGCCTCTCGAGCACGCTTTCGACCTTACGCTTGGCGGGCAAGATGAGGGCAGACAGCTAGGTGGTGCTCAACCACCTCCCTGGGAACACCGGGGATGTCGGATGCTTGCCACGCAAACACGTCGACAATCGCCCACAGGAAGGTGACAAGCGCGCCTTCCTATTTGCTGTCGAGGGTGGAGCCTGTGGTAAAAGCCCCTCCCGTGCCATCCTCCCTGACGGACACCTTTTTGGTCTGCGGTGGCTCAGCTCTGGATTTCTTGCTCTTGCTGGTAGAGAACTCTGGCACGTCCTCGACAGTAGCACAACACTCCGAGGAGGTGCGCTTGCCGGAGTGGGTGCGAGAGGTCTTGTCGGGCTTCTTCTTCCCTCACAGGGGTTCAGCAGCAGGAGCAAGTGCCTTGGCGGTAGCTGCTGCAACTGCTTCCCGGTAGAGTTGGTCGGCGCAAATCAGCGCGTCCTTCTTGTCGGAGGGGACGGAGATGATGGTCAATGGCCCGGGCATCTTTAGCATGTTGTAGGCATAGTGTGACGCCACCATGAACTTGGCTAGTGTCGGGCGGCCGAGGATCCCGTTGTAGGGCAGGGGGATCTCGGCCACATCGAAGACGATCCTCTCCGTCCTGTGGTTCAACTCCACTCCAAACGTCACGGGCAGCGTGACCTTCCCCTTCGGCTGGCTCCTCCCCGGATTGACCCCTTGAAACATGCCCATTTCCTCGAGGTCTCCATCAGGGATTTGCAGCCTTCTGATCACGAGGGCGAGATCAAGTTCAGGCCGGCCTCGCCTTCGACCAACATCTTGTTCACCTTGAGGTTGTGTATTGTTGGTGAGACCAACAACGGCAAACACCCAACCGCGGTTCTGCGGTCAGGGTGGTCCTCGGCGTCAAAGATGAGGGGCGTGCTAGACCACTTCAGCGGCTTCTGAGCGTCGAACGACAACTCCGCTGTTGTAATATCACGCGCCCACTGCTTGAGCTGGCAGTGAGAAGTATGCAGCGAGGCGCCACCGTCAAAGTACATGGCCTCTGTAGCCTTCTGGAACTCTTGCTCGCCGGACTCGTCGTCCTCGTCATGATCATCGTCTTCCTGCTTCTTGTCACGGCCCCGGGCGGGCCTCTCTTGCTGGCTGTCCTTGTCGCGGTGGCCTCCTTGGCCGCCACGCTTCTTGTCGGATCCCTCGGCACCGTCCTGGCCCTTCTCCTTGTCCTGCCTCTCATACTCGGCCTTTTGCTTCTCGGCAAGCAGCTCGACTTGCCGACAATTCTGGAGGTCGTGGCCCTTGGCGCGGTGGATCTTGCAGTACTGCTTGCTGGAGCCCCCTGGCTTGTCGGCGGCTGCTAAGGCCCGGCAGGTGACGCACCCAGCAATCTCCTTGCCGGGGTCGTCTGCCTTGACCTTCTTGGCAGTGCCGGTGTCGTCGGACCCTTCAACGGCAAGCATGACCTTGCCCTTGCGTTTCCTGTTGCGACGCCGGCCCTTCTTCGTCGGGGCGGCGGTGTCTTCATCAATAGAGTCGGTTTCCGCGCCGGTGTCCTTGCCAGGGTAATTCCTTCCCTCTTCAGCCCGGGCGCACCTATCGGCCAGAACATAGAGTTCGGCCACATCCTTAACCTTGGTCATCGCCAGCTCCTCGCGCATCTTGCGGTTGCACATGTTCTGATGGAACGCGCTGATCACAGCGGCGGGATGAACGTCGAGGATGTTGTACTGCACCCGCTGAATCTCTGGATGTACTTGCGCAGGGTTTCCCCTTCCTTCTGCGGAATGATATGCGGATCACTGGCCTGGCCATGAGCTTGGTGGCCTCGGTGAAAGCACCAGCGAACTCATAGCGCAGATCCGACCAAGAAGAAATGGAATCTGGCGGCAAGTGCATCAACAAGACATAACATTGGGCTTCAGTGCCAGCGGGAAGTAAGTGGCAAGCACCTTGTCGTCGCGAGCTCCGGCAGCCTGCATCGCGATGGTGTAGATGTTGAGGAACTCAGACGGATGGGTCTTGCCAGTGTACTTCTCGCCGATGTCGGGCTTGAACGTGCGGTGGGACGGCCACTGGAACTGCCGCAGCTCGCGGGTAAAGGCTGGGCAGCCCACCTCGTAAGGTAGGTCGCCGGAGCCCCCCGGCGCCGGGTGGTCCATAGCGGGTCCCGCCCACTTGTCCGACTGGTGGCGTGTATCACGCCGGCGCTTGATAGTGGTTCGAGCATCTTCATGAGCTCGTTCTTGAAGAACTTGGCGCTGGTCGCGGTGGGTCCGCGGGTCGGACAACGCTATACAGATATTATCACAAGCGTCATCACGACGAGCCAACGTCCGCGGCGGCTGGCGAGGAAGGGGAGAGTGCACCGTGACCGCAGCACCCCCGGTCCTCCCAGCGCTGGCATGTGGTGCTCGGTGGAGCGCTGGCCTGAGGGTCCCACCGGTCGCAGATCATCTTTGTTGGCGACGGCGACGAGGCTCCGGATGGTGGCCCTCCACTTGTCGAGCTTCTCCGCAGTAGGAGGGAAAGTCGAGGAGCAGCTGCGTGGACCGTGGCGCGCTTCGACTTCTAACCACGTTAGAAGGAGCTCTATCATGACCCAGGGGCTGCGTGCCATTTCCGCCAGCACTTCGGCGGGCATGCTGAACTCCTTCTTCCTGCGGACGATGCACAGGGCTCTTCCCACAGCGGTGTCCAGGGTCACCGGTGTGGTGACGCTGCTCGTCGCGCACATCGTGGGAAGAGCGTGCAGTGGTCGCCGGCGTGGGCGTCCTAGAGGTTGCTGCGCCGCCCGTGGGTGGCACAACGACACTCCTGGAGGGCCCCGCGCCGCCTGCAGGGGCCCCAGCCCCATCTTTGGATTTGGTGGCGTGCGGCCCGTCGCCTGGCGCATGAACGGTGCCGCTCGCCAGGCTCTGACCGCCAGGGCGATGCTGGTGCTCGCGGACCGCAGCTCGGGTTCTGTCCGCGACCGGGCCGCTGCTCACCCACCCTGGCACGGGCCGTTCGGCCCCCGACGAGCCGATCACCGTGGCCGTCTTCTTCTTGGGAGCCATGGCGATGAAGAACCGCTAGGCTAACTACTAGACCAGATTCTCACAATTGCGCCCCCTACCTGGCGCGCCAAAGATGTCGATGTGGAACGACACCTATGGGATCACAAGAATCCCTACTACGGTTCCCGGGGCACAGGGTTGCGAGAAGAGCAGGATTAGTAATCAGCACTAGGATCGTTTACCCAGGTTCGGGCCGCGAGGATGCGTAAAACCCTAGTCCTGCTTTGGTGGGTGTATTGAGTGTTCTTGAGCCCTTGAACTAGCTACGGTGGTTGAGTAGTTCCAAAGAGCCGAATCCTCCTCCAGTACGCCATGGGCCTCCTTTTATAGTCGAAAGGGGCTGCCACAGTGGCACACAGGAGATGGAAAGGCATACAGTACTGCGAGCTTATTGCTCGTATTACAGGACGAGACGCATTTAATGCGCCGCTGAGGTGTCCCCTAGCTTTATCGGGGATGGGGGCGAGGCTCGTCCCGTCCGTCACCGCTCCTCCTTGCTTCGACACGCGCCCTGGCCAGCGATGTGTGCGGCGCCATGTAGGCAGGCAGGCAGCTGAGGTGGCGTGGTGGTAGGGTATTCACAAAGATCTGCATGCCGCCACGTAGGCGCTTGATGAGTTGGCCTGGGAGCTGCATGTTGCCACGCAGGTGCCTGCCCAGTTGGTTTAGCTGGCAGCTGCATGCGAACGGCGGTGGAGACTTGGCTGGTGTGGGCCTGGCAGTGGCCCTGCTGGCGTCCTTGGTGAGAGCCTTGCCGGGTGGCCCGGCAAGGGTCTTGCCGTGGCGCGCTGTCGTCCCCCACAAGGATCTTGCCGGGGGTCTTGTGGCTCTCCCCGGCAAGGATCTTGCCGAGGATCATCGTCTTTCAATCCTTATCTGATCTTGGACACTCCTTGTATTCACAAAGATCTGCATGCCACCACGGAGGTGCCTCCTGAGCCCTAGCTCCAACGTGGTTAGTGAGTTGGAGCCCGTGGGCTCGAGGGTGGATCACTTTGTGGTGTGGGCGAGCCGCCCCGGCTAGGATCTTGTCGAGGCTGCTGAGGCTGCCCCGACAAGGGTCTTGCCGGGGGAGCCTGCTTCGCCCTTCTACTTCTTTGTGTTCTTGACCTTGGCATTGCCTTGGCTGTCTTGGGCTTCGGCTTCTCTCCTGCTTCCCTCCCTTGCCCTTCTTCGTGTGGCCGCGGCGCATGGCTCTGACTGCCCGTGCACAAATAAAGGGGTCAAAAGGAGAGCCCCTACTTTTGTACACCGACAACCACCTGTGGTGGTGTGTAAAGACCATGTATTTCTTCAATAGGTGGTAAATTCTTAACATCTTCAGCTTTAATACCCTTTTCCTTCATACATTTCTTTGCATCATGCATATCTTCAGGACTAAGAAATAGAATACCCTAGGAAGTGTCAAATAATCATAATTATTCAATATATTATTCAATAATTCCTTGGCTTGTTCAACATTTTGTTCCCTGAAAACACAACCATCACAACTATCTAGGAAGTCCCTAGAAGCATCAGTTAGTCCATTATAGAAGATATCAAGTATTTCATTTTTCTTAAGAGGATGATCAGGCAAAGTATTACTTAATTGGATAAGCCTCCCCCAAGCTTATGGGAGACTCTCTTCTTCAATTTGCACAAAGTTAAATATTTCCTATAAGGCATCTTGTTTCTTATGGGCAGGAAAATATTTTTCAGAGAAGTAATAAATTATATCCTGGGGACTACGCACACAACCAGGAGCAAGAGTATTGTACCATATCTTAGCATCACCCTTTAATGAGAAAGGAAATAATTTAAGAATGTAATACTAGGGATCAAGCCCTAACAAAACTAACTCGGTTACATGATGAATCTCGTCCAACCCATCACCGTCCAGCAAGCCTACGAAGAAATTACTCACTCCCGGCAGTGGGCACCATGAAATTGGTGAGGGAGGATGGTTAGTGATGACGAAGACAGAAGATGCCCCTCTCTGGAGCCCCGAACGGGCTCCAGACATAGCCTCCCGATGAAGAATAGGCGGTGGCAGCGGCTCCGTATCGTAAAACACGATGAAACTTCCTCTCCTAATTTTTTCTCCTAAAATAGGAATTTATAGTGTTGGAATTAGGGTCAGCGGAGCCACATGGGCCCCACTACCCACAAGGGTGCGTCAGAGGGGGTGGCGCGCCCTGGTGCCTAGTGGGCACCTGGGGCCCCCCTCTAGTGGGTCTTGGTTCCATTATTTTTTTTATTTATTCCAAAATAATTCTCCAAAATAGTTTCGCCCAATTCTGAGAACTTTATTTCTGCAGAAAAACAACACCATGGTAGTTCTGCTAAAAACAACGTCAGTCCAGCTTAGTTTCATTCAAATGATGCAAATTAGAGTCCAAAACAAGAGCAAAAGCGTTAGAAAAAGTAGAAACGATGGATATGTATCAGCATACACCATCAAATTGCTTGATACGACAACGATACCTAGTGTACAAATCATTGAGGAAAAGAGCTCATCAAGCACCTTACTCTCGAGCATGGGCGTCTCATCTGCCTCCGGGAAGAATTCATCCTCTCGTGAACACATCCATGAGCTAGAACACATCATCGCAACTCAAGAGGTAGATGCAAAAAAGGCAAATGATATGTTTCATGAAGAACTGAATGAAATACTTTTTGGCCAGATAGTAGAAATTAAAGAACTTAAGAAGCTGCAGCTAGAAGAGATTGAATATTTCAAAATGGACTGGTAGAAGGAATCCACTATCTTTGAAAAAAGGCAAAGACATGTGGAGGCAATGCTTAGTCACCTGTTAAGGAAGTCCATGCTGTCAGCACAAGACATTGTCTAAAAAACACCAATGACCTCATGCTTATAGCCAACTTAATTTTATATGTTTTGAGAATTCGTCCTCTACTTATCCTTGTAAAATGCCAGGATTCATTTATAATGGCCCAATGTTTGAAATCCCATATTCCAGCATATCAAGTTTTCAATCTATTTTCCTGAAATTACAAATTAAATACTTATTCCTTGGAAAAAATAATAATATATGAATTACAGTTTTTTCTACAAGTGATTGTAATTCTGACGTAAATGCATGTTGTCAACAATGTCTGGTCCCACTTGTAGGCAGCCACGTCAGCATCTTATGGGCCCATCTGTCAGCAGCTTTGACCGATCAAAACTGACACCCAGTCATTACTGACGGGACGGTCGGTGATAAAACCCACTGCGGACCCACATGGAAGAAGCCACGTCAGCAACTGTTGGCCCCTCCTGTCTGGATCTTTGACTGGTCAACCCCCTGGACCGATCATTGCTGGAAAATTAAAGTTGCCAAGATGATCTTACACGACATATTAGGCCATCATAGGTGACATTCTGGGCCTTCACCGAAAATGGTGATTGGAAACATTATTTGGTTCGTCACCTAAAATGCCGTCTTACGTGACGTGAAAAGTGGTACCTTCAAATTTTTATTTTCTATGACTTCACTTCGGTGAAGATGGGGGTGACTGCTAGAAACCGTCACGAAGGTATTTTCCGCGACAAAAAAGGGTTATACGTGACACAAGTGAAACGTTGCAAAATAGAGCAAATTTTGTAGTGAGAATTGTGCGCTCCAACGAGCGTACCTCCCCTAAAGGGAGGGAACTTGACGCGAAGCATCCTATGGACATCACCATGTCAAGAGTCCATTTGGAAAGTGACACGTGCGACCTCTACTTCAAATACATAAAGGTGAATCATCTCCTTTACATGTGTTCACTTGACCCCTTCGAGGATGGTATACTACTTGACACCCCTCTCGTGTGCATGCATAGGTATCGTCGGAGCTTCATGAACGACGAGGAGGAGTACAAGCGCCAAGGATCACCTACACCACCCGTGAGGGAAGCGTGGAAGCGAAGACAGAAGAAACATAGCTGCTGCAAGCTACAGGCACAAGACGACACCGTACATCTGGTACCTGACGCAGCCTAGATGGCCAAAAGAGCTACAATCGACGAGTCCTACAGTGGCCAGACGGCCGACGACCACTGGACCTCCGACGAGTCCCAGCGACCGAACGACTGATGCCGACCGGACATCCGGTGCCACATGTACAGAAGAAAATTGTCGAAACTCCGATGCCCTCCGCACGTCCGGACCCCCGCGAGCGACCGGACATCCGGTATCCACCGGACGTCCAACACTGCCTGTACGCGGCCGGGCCTTTGGCCATATATCCTCTCCCACTTACCCCTTCGTGGCTTAGACTATAAATAGACCACCCCCTCCTCATTACTAGGGGGGTGGGGGGGGAAATTGGATAGCTCATTTGTATGTGAGCTTTGCTCCTACCTACTCTTATCTTGAGAGAGAGAGAGAGACCACTCCATTGGAGTTCAATACCTCCTTTGGAGAAGATCCCATAGGGGAATCAAGACCCCTTCATGGGAAGAACCTCCAAGGATTCAAGACCTCAACTCCTCCAAGGATTGGGATGAATTAGCTACCGTGTATCCTCCTTTGTTTGATTTGGATCGTGTATCTCTCCGTGTGTATGTGGATCTAGCACATGTGTAATCGTTTCTCGTTCATTTGAGTGTTTCTCTCGTGTTTCCCTCTCTTGTGTTCTTCGTGTGTTCATCATGTTCTTCGGGAATCCCCTCCAAGTCGTGGAAGATCGGCCCCTAGGGTTCCGCCCTATATCATCTTGGTATTAGAGCCCCGTTGATCATGAATTTGGAGTTCTCCCTCTTTGTTTTCTAGCCTAATTTTGTGTGTTTTTGTCCCAATTCAAAAAAACCCACAAAAAAATAGCCAATTTTTTTTTGTGATTTGTTGGTTTGATGATGTTTTGTTGAATTTGATCCATGGATTTGCTGTGTTGCGAGTAGATCTAGCTTCTCCACAAGCTTTCCCACTTTCCATCCACAAAATCTCCTCAATTTTGCCCCCGAAATCATCAATTTCCGCCCAAAATCGCGTCCCAGATCTCGGATCTCGAGTTGACCCCATCTATTTATCCGTGTGTGTGTTTCCATGTGCCATTCTTTGCTATTGGTCTACTTCACTTGCAAATTTGTGAATATCTTTCAACATTATTGACTCCTGCTAACAATTGCATCAAAAAAATTGTGCCACTATCCTCACCAAGCTCCACCAAAAGCTTTACTTGTGTATGTGTGAGAATTGACAAGATCCGATACCAATTGATCCATCTTCAACATTGGATAAGGTACATTTGGTCTAGTTCTTTCCTTTCTTCCACTCACATTTGCTCGAGTCTTGTAATGGATAGGCAAAGCACATCTCCTTCGGTCTACAACAACAACGGCAAGTGTGATGCCATGAAAAACCACTTGGATGCCAAGCTGGATGCTAAAATGGAGGAGATCAAATCCCTCATCAAGTCCGCCAAGAGGTCTCCCTCATCTTCGAGAAGACGCTCAAATGCACATGATTCCGAGCTACCATTTACGGCAAGGTCACATCGGCATCGACATCATCACCGGCGAGAACATGACGATCAAGAGCTCAACACCAACCACCGCTCTACGACTTCACCATTGACCTTGGCATCTTCGCCAAGCGACTTCAAGGCATTTTCTCATTTGGACATACAACATCTTCGCAAACAAGCACCCCAATATTATGCTCAAGAGAAGCCACCACGCTCAAGTCAACGACTTCCATGAGCTTGTACAACCTCGACACCGACCACGGGATTCCTTTCTATAGAACTCAAGAGCCCGAGTATCTTGAGTGGGAGCGCAATATGGACGACTACCTCAAGCTACTTCAAGTCCCTTCTAAAGATCAAGTGAAGTGCGCTGCAAGTAACTTCCACGACTACACGTTGACATGGTGGCTTCATACACCTTCGGAGACCTTCGACGTGAGTTGGCCCAAGACGAAGAGAGCTATGCGGCGAGAGTTTTTGCCTTCCACCTACATGAAACATCTTCAATGCCAATTAGAGAACACCATCCAAGGATCCAAGTCCATCGACGAGTACTTCAATAAGATGAAGAAAGCCTTGCGACGAGTCGGTGTGGACGACCCCATTCAGATAAAGTTCCACTTCATGATGGGATTGAACAACGACATCTCCAAGATTATCTTCCTTGAGAACTACAAGTCCCTCGACAACAACCACATTGGTGCTCTCAAGGCGGAACAAGAACATATGAAGGCCAAGGCTTCTTCACCCCAAGAACACTTTAGCAATGACCAAGCTCCATGGCAACGAGCATGAGGATAGTACCACCAAGATGTCCAAGCCCGACGAGCTCCAAGACGACGCTCCCAAGTTTGACTTCATCGCCATCCCTCTTTGTGGCATTGATGATGCCAAGTCTACCACGACCCTTTTTGAAGATGGTGCGGGAACGACTACGACTATGGAGTCTCTCAAGGACCATGCTTTGGAGGCAAGCGACATGGTGACGAGCAAGGATGATGCTTCCGTCTTTGGAGGTGAGAGTGATGATGTGCCATCTTCGGCCTTCATCCACGGCGATGGTGACGAGATGGTTGAGCACGGAAGTTTCCTTTCGACCACGACGGCCTATGATGATGCGCTGAGAGACTTGTGCCACCATATTGAGAGTGAGAGTGAGTTCACCACTAGGCCCATATATGATGAGTTGCCCAATTTCCATGTGAGGAGAGCCACAACCCCCACCACTTGAGTGAGATAAGTGACTCCAACATATGTGACTTTGAGTGCACCCACCTTGAGGGAGTGAGTGAGCCACCACAAAGAGAGAGTGACATAGTTGATAGGTCATGTGAGGCCACTTTTAACACTAATGACTTAACCTCTACCTCTATTGTGTCTTATCATTTGGTGCTAGGTCCCATTTATGATGACGGGCCGATTCTCGATGACTTCGTCCTTCCTTTGGACAAGACGATGGCCATGGTGGAATATTATGCACCCCCACATGGTTCCATCAAGATGAGGATGATGAGCACAATTTGGTCTTTGCCACCTCACCTACACCACATGAGTGGAATGACAAAGGTAACAAACGTGAAGGTGATGCTCTTGTCCCACTAGTGGACTATCTTGACATTAATTGCTTGCATGATGTTGATCCACCTATTTCATGTTAGTTTGACTTCCCCATGTGATGATTTATTGCCCATTTATGATGTTTATGATGATTCCCATGTGGAGCCTATTAGTTGTGATGCCATGTTGCCTAGGATTTCTTGTGGTAATCTCTCAGTTCCATCATGTTTGACAATCTGCTTGATTTTTCATATGCTATGCATGAGACCAACCATATGTCCAATTTGCAATCTCGTCGTAGTGACTATGCACATGCCATTAAAATAAACCCAATTTGCACTTATGGCATAGATGACAATCCCATGGTTATTGGCATTTGTTTCTCTTGTGATGATATTGATATGCTCCCTTTGCATCATTCAATCATATGCCATGCCATGACCACCTCGTTTCGGATATGCATTGTTTTGGATGTTGTCCATTTTATCCATATGATGTTTCCGATATTGCTCATGAGGAGACCCCCATAGTTTCATCATACATGTTAAGAGATTTTGATCCATCTAATCCGTTTCATGATCCTAATACTTGTGTGCACAATATGCTCCCCATGAATGATAATGCTATTGTTGTGCCATATACTTGCACGCTCAATTTTTGTCCCCACCGTGTTATACATAACAACTATTCTTTCATGATGGATGACATGTTCTGTAACATCCCAAAATTCTAAAATTTGGGATGTTATAATAATTAAAATATATGATTGTTTGATTCATTGTTGAGTGATTGATTGAGTGAAATTGATTGGAATTTTAAACTTTTCAAGTTTTGTTGAGAGGGAATAAAAGGACTTTCCAAAAAAAAAGTTTCTGTTTGAAAATATTTGAATTTGGAAATATTTCAAACTTCATGCCACCCAATGATCCTCATGATTTCTTCAATGAAATAGAGTGGGAAGTAAAGTAAAATTTCATTTTGAATTTGTCATTTAAATTTTGTTTTCTACCCAAAGTGGCATTTGAGTTTTATTCAAAAACTTTTCTGACAAAGAACACTTGAACAAAAGTGTTGAGAGGGAGTAACATGACACCCCAAAAATGTTGGAATAAATTTTCCATGGAGTTTTGAAAGTCATTTTGATTTTTTGTTTGAATTTTAAAAAATGATTTTTCAAAAGTATTTTATTTGCCTGGAAAATATCCCATTAAATTGGGCTTATTTTTCTGATCATTTTGATATATAATACTCCTATATTTTATTTTTAAATGATTTTTATTCATGATTCTTTTTAAAAGGAAAGGTATTTTGTTTTGGGCCAAATCCCCAATCCTTGAATCATCTCCTTCCTCACGAACAGGATTTCGTTCCCGAGCACAGACCACATCGGCCATCGCCGGAGATCGCGGGATTCGCGAAATCCCTCGCCCTCCTCCAAACCGACCTGTCCCCCTATAAATGGCCACCTCGCATCCATTCCCCCTAGTCCCTCCTCTCTCTCCTCACCCCACGTCGCTCGCCGCCTCGCCGGAGTTCGCCGGACCACCGCCGCCATTGCCGCCCCGCCCCACCACCTCCGGCCATCCCAGCCACCCACCGACCCAACCACTTGCTCCGTCCCGATCTGCCGCCCCCGACCATCCCTTCCCCGACGCCAAAGGGCCACCGGAGGACGTCGCCGGAGCTCCACCAGAACCCCATCATCGGAACTGCTACAGTAAATCCCGACCTACTATTTTTTTGCGTTCTGTTTTTAAAACGGAATAGTTTCAATCTTGTAAAATCCATAGTTAATTATCTACAAGGTATTTTTGAGTGATTCCAACTGCCTTGGATCACAAATTTTATGTAGTTTCTGTTAGTTCAATTGTATTTCATATTTGAGCAGTTTAAATTTGTGTTTGTATGAATTTTCTCAAATCACTAGATTTGAGCTATTTTGAGTTAGGAATATTATTTTTGACCGATTCTTTTTGCTCCTGGTCTCTAGGACCTTTGTTTATCCAGTAGTATTTAGTATTTTATTTCTAGATTAATTTAAATTAGGTTTTTAGCAAAACAGTATTGTTTTATTATTAGTTCTGTTTTAGCTTTTTCTTTATTGTTTTTATTAGTTTTAAATTATTTCTTTTTGTCACTTTTGACAAAATTAGTTGTGTTCTGTTAGACAACATGGGAAAATTTAATTTTATTTTAAAAATTTATTTTCCTTAGTTTTGTATGAAACCTTCTATAGGTCATAGTTAGAGTTTTATAAAAGCTTTTCATTTGTTTCTTTTTGCAAATAAAATTTTATGAAAAAATACCTTCTGTTAACTTTGTTGTTTTACTTTTTATTTTCTGTTAAATTATTAGTTTAGTGTTTTAATTGTTGTTATGTTTTTTTTACTTAGGGCAAAACTATGTTAGATGCTTGTAGCAAAGTCATAGATTTTCGTTAGTAGTTTTTCTTTCTAGTTTTATTTGTAGCTTCTTTGGAATTTGTTGGAGTTTTATTATTGAGTTTTTTTGTTTTAATTGTTATTCTGAGTGTTAGTATTGCTTGCTAGAGTGATTGCTTATGTGAATGCTATGTTTGACTTGTATAGAGTTTCTTGGAGAGTGACGAATAGTCCTATCAAATTTTGTGAGAGCGTTGTTATCTTCATCAACGTACCAGGCAAGTTCACTTTGACCATGCTTTCATACCTATGTTTTATTGCATTCAGTAGCATCTTTGCAACAATCCTCCAGTAGTGATATTGAATTCTTGTAGTTGAGTAGTATGCATGAGGTAGGAACCCATCACCCTGTTACCAAGCCCGGGACGTTATTTATTTTAGTGCTACGCTATAGTAGACGAGGTTTGGTATGAGTGCTCAGAGTGGTGTGAGAATGGAGGACTCTCGTCAATGGCGACAACTCCATGATGGCATCTACAAGGACTGCATCTTCAAGGCCTCAAGACTTCAAGACTCGAGACAAGAATTCAATACACACTCTTTGGGTGAAGGGCGGTGACGGGCACCTGGAGAAACCAGTGGTTGGCGGGATGCATGGAGAAGCGCCATGACATCTTGCGGAAAGCTTCACCCAGACTCAAAGAGACGGAAGAATACTTCATGCCGGAAGCTTACTGTGCAACCGCAAGTCACTATGGGCTCTGGCTTGGTTGACCTTAGTTGTGACTCTGGTTGGGGCGGTGCTAGCAAATGTAGAACTACGGTAGGATTGGATGAGCACGGACGGTGGTCGAGGAACTCTTGGAAGACCATGTTTGATCGTCTTGTTCTCAAACACCCTAAAGTGCGAGAACGTAAAAGAGGGATCGAATCTTGCGGGTAAAGTGTACAAACCTCTGCAGAGGGTTAAAACCTAATCGATTAGCCGTGTCCCGATTCACGGACAATTTGAGCATCTGGACTTGGATCTATCTGGAACTCTCAACACGGATTGATAACTTAATTGTGGGCAACTTATGATGATTTTGGGCTATGAGACATCGGTTGGCGGAACCATGTCATGATAGAAAACTCCATAGTACAGACTCCAGTTATTCCTTTGATGTAGGGAAAATAAAACCAGCTTTTATGCAAAACAAAACTCAGACACGAGCCACAAAGCCATATTGCATATAGTATAGTTTTATTATCTGTTTTCTCATGTTGTGATCTTGCGGTACATTCAATGTCTTGACCTACACGGCTGCAACGTATCATGTTGCGAGATACTTTCTTCAAACGAATAAGAGTGCAGTGCAGGGTTACGGTCTACACTCAACCTGCCGATGGCGTTGATGGGACTCCACACCGACTATTTGTTTCCGC
The DNA here is from genome assembly GCA_021605205.1 of Aegilops longissima. Lineage (NCBI taxonomy): Eukaryota > Viridiplantae > Streptophyta > Magnoliopsida > Poales > Poaceae > Aegilops > Aegilops longissima. The sequence continues at coordinate 20,554 of JAHIAM010003183.1, forward strand.
TGTGACTTATGAGGTATATATCAGTTTTACGTTAATTATACATGTGATTGCACTTTGATATATACATTGATGTACTGTGTTTGCCAGCATACTGATCCAGGGATGGCACAGATACACAGAGGCTTGACCGTCTGAGGTCGGGTCGCTACATGTTCTTGTACCATGCATCAAATTTCTTTGAGCGATGATTATCTTGTGCTAACTTGCACGTGCACATACACATCATGATGGATGATGTGTACATTTACCATGCACACAATTTATTTCATTTGTGTTTTTGTTGTGTAGGTACCATACTTCCTTGTCAACCTCGCAAGGGCACGAGTTGACAAAACAAGCTCTAGAGAGCAATGATGACTTTGGATCATGTGCATTGTCCTTACCACCGTTCCCTTCGCACAAAGACTTCATGCATTTATTCTACATGGCCCTCACGTGGTTATGGGCTACTGTCCATTATATATCATTTTCCCATGTTGCCATGTTCACTTTCCATGATATGATCATTCCTATGCCTTTGCCATGCATTTGTGACCCATGCTTTGCATTACACATGATGATTGATTCTCATACTTGTATGTGTATTTGCATGCTTGGTGGAGATATTGCTTGTCATTGTCATGTTCCATTTATGACCCATTCCTATGATGATACTATATGATCTTGCTTTGTGTTCGTGCTTGCGATATGTCATGTGCATTGTCTATGGATACTATTTGTTCACATGACATGATTGCCATGAATTATTCTAGTATGTTGCATCTTCTCACTACTAGCTTGCACGACTTGGTTACTAAGATTGCTTGCCTTGTTGCATCACCGATGATTCATACTTTCTTGTTTCATCTAGTTGATGACAACCATTGACATGCTTTGCACATGATTGCTATTGCTTCTTGTCATATATCTCCATGTGTTGCCTCTCTAATGCTAGATGATTTTCCATGTGTTGAGTGCAACAATGCTTTTAGTCTTACTTATAGATTGGCCCCATAGCATTCCCGCATATGTTTGGAGGTTTTGACATATTTCTTGTGAAGCATGCTTGTCTTACTTCTTTGCACCATATACCTAGTGCCATGAGTATCACCATTGTTGCATCATTTTATTCATGCACTTGTGCTTCTAATGGTTATGTGCAAGAGAAGAGAACCATCATGATGGATGATGTGTTTATCTACCATGCACATACGTTCTTTGTTTTGTTGTGTACATGTGTAGGATACTTGGACTTCGTGTTGACTTCCACTTCACATGAGTTGACCATTCAAGCTCTTGAGAGCGAGCCGCATACATTGTACAACGACTCGCTTCTACATCGCACTTGCTTGTGCTTAGACACTGTGAAGGACGCATAAGGACACGATTACAAGGTGATATCCTTTTCTTTTGAGAACACCAAAACCATGAGCATGAATATTGTGGATCATACTTCATCTGTTGCTCACACCATGACCCTTTGCACACATGCTAGATATCTTTCTTCGAATTGTCATTGCCATGCCTCATTACATATATGCCTTGTGTGTTGCATCCGATTTGTGGATTACATGCTCCTATCATATGCTTGGTTGCAACAAATGTCCTCACTCCACATATGTCATGCCCCATTGATTGCTACATGCTTTCCTTGATAGCCTCACACATGATGAACAATTGCTCTTTCCATTGTGTTGAGTGCCACACTATCTTCACTACACCATGTACACATTATGCTTGGATTGTCTCGCACTTTGGATTGCCCCATGTGTTTAGCCATATCCTCTTCTTTGGTGTTGTGAATAATTCCTATGCCAACCATAGACCATTTGTTGAGTGCTTTGTTCATGTTTGCTATGACCTTGAGGTAGATGCTTACTCTCTTGTAACACATATTGGCATCACTACCTCACATTTACATGCTTGTTTCCATGATGACCTTGATTGTGCTCAATTTATGTGCTTAAATGACATGCCACAATATTTTGTCACACAATATTATATACATGATGACGACACTTGTTGGGTGCATCACCACTCGAATGTTTGGTTTTGCACTAACGCTAACCACGTTTGTTTTTCCAAGTGTTTGTTGTCCTTATCACCATGTCAAGAGTCCATTTGGCAAGTGACACGTGTGACCTCTACTTCAAATACATAAAGGTGAATCATATCCTTTACACATGTTCACTTGACCCCTTCGAGGATTTTATACTACTTGACACCCCTCTCCTGTGCATGCATAGGTATTGTCGGAGCTTCACGAACGACGAGGAGGAGTGCAAGCGCCAAGGATCACCTACACCATCCGCGAGGGAACCGTGGAAGCGAAGATGGAAGAAATAGGGCTGCTGCAAGCTACAGCCACCGACGTCCAGACGACACCAAACATCTGGTACCTGACACAGCCCAGACGGCCAAAAGAGCTACAATCGACGAATCCTACAGCGTTCGGATGACCGACGACCACCGGACGTTCGATGAGTCCCAGCAACCGGACGACTGACGCCTACCTGACATCTGATGCCACATGTCCAGAACCAAATTGTTGGAAGTCCGATGCCCTCCGGACGATTGGACCCCCGCGAGTGACCGGACATGTGATATCCACCGGATGTCCGACACTACCTGTGCACAGCCGGGCCTTTGGCCTTGTATCCCTCTCCCACTTACCCCTTCATGGCTTAGACTATAAATAGACCACCCCCTCCTCATTTCTAGGGGGAGCAAATAGGATAGCTCATTTGTATGTGAGATTTGCTCCACCTAGTCTTCTCTTGAGAGAGAGATAGAGAGAGACAGAGAGAGACCACACCATTGGAGTTCAATACCTCCTTTGCAGAAGATCCCATAGGGGAATCAAGACCCCTTCATGGGAAGATCCTCCAAGGATTCAAGACCTCAACTCCTCCAAGGATTGGATGAATTAGCTACCGTGTATCCTCCTTTGTTGGATTTGTATCGTGTATCTTTCCATGTGTATGTGGATCTAGCACATGTGTAATCATTTCTCATTGATTTGAGTGTTTCTCTCGTGTTTCCCTCTTTGTGTTCTTCGTGTGTTCATCATGTTCTTCGGGTATCCCCCTCTAAATCATGAAAGATCGGGCCCTAGGGTTCCACCCTACATCAGAACTTCGGTAACACATCCTCGTCTTCACCGACTCCACTTGTGGTTACTTCTTACCTTTACTTTGTGCAAGCTTATGTTGTGTTGTATCCTTTATGATTTGTCGGTAAATACAAGTGTGATGATCATCATTATTAGAGTGTGCCCCTATTGTTGAGGGAATGAATTGGAGGAGACTTATGATTCCTCAAAAAAGAGGGGATGAGGTCGATGAGGCCATTCAAAAAATGAGAGAATTAAAAAACAAATATGAGAGAAAAAGAGAGAGGGGCGCACTACTGTCCTTTTTACACACTTGTGCTTCAAAGTAGCACCATGTATTTCATATAAAGAGTCTTCATGATTTTCATGTTCATATACTAGTGGGAGTTTTACATTATTAGAAATTGAGTCGCAGATTCCAATGACGAGCTTCCTCAAATGCTCGGGGTCTACATGAGCAAGTAAGATCGATGCACGCCCACTTAGTCTCATATTGAGAGATTTCATACACTTATAACTCTAGTGCATCCGTTGCATGGCAATCCCTACTACTCGAATTAATATCGATTGTAAGGCCTCTCCATTGCCTAACGATCAAGCCTCATTGATGTGAGACTTTCTTATACCTTTTGGTCTTCCCTTATAAATCCCCATCATTGTTCTCTTTGCCAGCCAAAGTGTTAAATCCTTGGCTGACGCTCAAGCATTGCGTGGGAGTTAAAAAAGATGGAGCGAGAAAAAGTTTGATTTAATTGCTGGTTTGGCACTAGGGTGTTCATGATAGATATCTTTTTTTGCTAGGAAGACTGAGTATTCCATGCTTACATGATTAAGTGCGTAGGTATAATGTTCTTTAGCATTTTTATTTTGGAAGGCAATGATTGATAGCTAGTGTGCTTGTGTATTATTGTTCTGATGTCAAATCGATAGACTATTGCCTTGAATAACTCGTTTCCCAATATTCATACCGCAAATGCACTACCTGATCAAGTACATGCTAGGTAGTGTAGCGACCTGACCCAAAATCGGTCAAATCTACGTATGCATACCATCCCAAGATCATCTTTGGTACTCACGATTACATCGATAAAGTAATCAAAGTTCAATCACACATGAATATCATTAAACGATTCTCATATAGAGTCTTTATTACAAAGGAATAAATTTGGCTCAAGGCCAACTCATGAGAAATAAACTACAAATGCTGCATGGAAGCGTCGAAGGTAAGCGAGTCCATCCGACTCAAAGGGCAATCGCTAAGCGGAGCGTAGCCTCACTCCGATCGAATATATCTACGCAACATAATACGTTGCAGCCATGTAGGTCAGCTTTTGGAATAAGCTGGCAAGTCATGAAGAATAACAATAATAAAGTTACTAACTCTATATGCATTTTTGGCTATGGAGCTCTAAGTTTCATCATTTTGCGAAAAGCAAATTTTATCCTACTACAGTGGACTTACTTGCAAATTACTACAATTGTTGGTAGTTATTGAGATGGTTCCGCCAACCAATATCTCGTTCCCAATTATTAAGTCAAAAAAGCCCCTCAAATTAATTCATTAGTTTTAGTGTTGAGATATCCGAATACTTCCAAGTTCCAGAGGCTCAAATGTCCGTAACCGGGGACACGGCTAATCGATTAGATCTTTAACTCTGAGAGGGTTGCGACTTTCCCGCAAGAATCATTCCCTCCTTTAAAGTCTTCGCACTTCATGGTGTTTGAAGACGGGACTAATGAAACAGGTCTTCCAAAGAGTTCTTACGGCCCTTGCGGTACCCATCAATCCTACCGTTCGTCTACTTCTCGTAGTACCGTCCGGCCAGCGTCACTACTAGGGTCAACCCAGCCAGAGCCCATAATGGCTTGCGGCTGCATGTAAGCTTCGGTCATGGGGCATCCATCCTTCTCTTCGTGGCTGGGTGAAGCTTTCGCAGGATGTCATGGCGCTTCTCCATGCATCCCGACCACCCTTGGGTGCTCCAGGTGCCCGTCAACAAATCCTCCACCCAAGAGTGATTTTCCAAGTCCATCTTGATCATTGTAGTTCATGGGGTTGTCATCATCATTGACTCTCACATCTTGCTTATGAATTTCACTCATCCCAAATCCGTCTCGAGCATAGCAAAGTAACTACTACGTCCGGGGTCATGGTAACAAGGGATTGGTTCATCCTACCACATGATACTACTCAAGTTTAATGACTTCAAGATTTCACTACTGCATGCATGGTGGGGTGGTGACAACTACTAATGCACAAAAACATAGGTATAGAAATAACATGATCAAAACTTGCCTTCTTGATGATCCTCGTAAGCTAAAGAATCGTAGTAGCAAGCTTAGCACTCAGGAAACTCTACCGAGACAAACAATAGCACAATAAGCACAAAGCAATAGGATCACACAACATAACAAAAGTAACATAACACAACAAATCAACCAAGACCAAATCCAAAAGGAAAACTCAAAGAAACCAATTCAAAGTTTTCCCTACTCCAAACAATAACTAAAATAGTTTTATATAACAAAAATTCCTTAATATAACCTAATCATGCTTTTAAGTTAACTTAACAGAAAAGGTTTCACTAAGCAACTAGGAGCAAAAAGAATTAATTAAAAGCTATTATAAAACTCATATTAGGCCTAATCCAATTTCTATTAAGAAAATAATTTAAAACTTTTATTAATTTAAAATAAAAGTTCATCTACTAGAGTGACAGAAACTAACCTAGAATAACTAATCCCAAGTTAAAAATAAATTTATTTACTAATTAATTTATTAGGAAAAGCAGGAACTAGTTAATTAATTAGAATTAATAGGATTCTGCTTAAAACTAATTATTTATTAATCCTAAAATACCCAAGTTAATTTCTAGGGTTTGGCAATGTTAAAATAAAGTTGGGACAAAAAGAATCATGCAAGAATAATTTTTCTAACTCAAGTTATAGCAGATTTACTATTCTGACTAAAACAATATTAAAGCATTTTAATTATTTTAACATAGCTAAATATATATTTTACAGAAACTACATAAAATTTGCAATCCAAAAAAAAAATCACTCAAAAATATTAAACAGAATAAAAGATATGAATTTTGAAAGCGAAACTATTACGCTAAAACAGAAAATCAAAATAAAAAAAAAAAACCTAATGGGCCTATCTTTGTGCCCTGTGCGTTAGATAGCCTAACGGCCCTAGGGTTAACTAAAGCGAACCGGGCCTAAAAGAAATAAACCTAACCTAAAATAAACCGATTGGACCGGCGGTTTTCTAAATAAAACCTACCCCTTGGGGCTTCTAATCGAGGCCGTCGATTTGAGATCGGACGGGGGCGTTGCGGTGGCTTACCGGACTCGCTGACGGCGGCGGCGGCAAGTCGAGTCAGGGCTTCAGGCGTCAGTGAGCTCGTGAGTCGTCGGGAGGATGCGACGAGGTCGGGAGGGTTCGGTGGGGTCGGGGTTGGTCGGGGTGGACTAGGGTGGCGACGGCGGCGACTTTGGCGGCGATGGTGAGCTCGGGTCTCCGGTGAGCTCGGGAGAGAGAGGAGAGGGGTCCGTGAGGCTAGGGGGGAATGGGGTGCGGAGGCTCGGCTTTTATAGCCCAGGGGTCGGGCGGCTTGGGTCGATCAGGCGATCGGGATCCGGATTCTTTGGGATCCGCGATCCTCCGATGAGTGGCGTTCGTGGGCGAGGGGAAGAAGAGGGCGGGGCCACGGGTCGATGAGAGAGAGAGGGAGGAATGGCGGTCGGCCAAGCACGGGGTTTCGGCGAGGGGGTTGAGTGGGCGGCTCGGCTCGGCTGGCTTTGGCAGTGGGCAGTCTTTGGCTGGGCCAGCGGGGCTCTCTTGGCACTGGCTGGGCTGGGGTGGCCTAGTTTGGCGCCGAGGGGTTTTTTCTTTATTTTTTAAATAAAACAAAAACAAAAATAAAACAATATCTATAAATATTTTATATAGGGTATATATATACCAAAATGATCAGGGAATATTCCTTTCATTTGAACATTTTTCCAAAGGCAAAATCAAACTTTATAAAAGTCCATTTTTTCAAATTCAAATAAAATTCAGATTTGAATCCAAATCTTTTGGCATTGTTTCCTCGATATATTTTTTGGAGTGTCATGTTTGCTCCTCTCATACTTTTGATCAAGTATTTATCAGGCTTAGTTTTGAAATGTTTCCCACATGCCAAAGTTTGAAATTCAAATTCAAAACTCAAAATTCTCTGAAACTTCAAATGGCATTCAAATTCAAACAGGATGCATAGGATGCTTATCTATAATTGTAAAACATTCCAAATAGGAAATTTGGGATGTTACAAACCTTCCACCTTAAGATGAATCTAGCCCTCGAGATTCGGGTTAACTAACAAATAGGTGCGGATGGTCTCGAAGAAGATCTTCTTGGCGCTCCCGTGTGGCTTCTTCCTCGGTGTGGTGACTCCACAGCACCTTGCAAAATTGATGACCTTGCTGCGGGTGACTCTGCTTGCAGTTTCGAGAATTGGACGGGTTTCTCCTTGTAAGTCGATCTCTGTCAAGCTGTATGGCCTCTAGGGCCTTGTGTCTCTCAACGGAACATCGGCCATGTCGGCATGGCACTTCTTGGTGAGAAACATGGAAGACATCATGAACTCGGACAATCCTTCCGCAATTCCAACTTGTATGCAACTTCTCCACGACGTTCGAGGATTTTGTAGGGGCCAATGAATCGGGTGCTAACTTTCCTTGACACCAAACCTCTTGATTCCACGAAGTGAGACACACGAATATGCTCGGTCTCCCACTTCGTAAGTCACTTCCTTGCGCCTTCTTGTCGGCATAACTCTTACATCTAGACTGTGCTATCTTGAGCCTGTCTCGAATCAGCTTGACTTTCTCTTGGAATCCTTGATAAGGTCGGAACCGAAAAATGATCGATCTCAACATTATCCCACAAACAATGGTGTTCTACACCTCCTTCCGTATAGAGCTTGAATGGGGCCATCTTCAAATGGATTGATAACTGTTGTTGTATGAGAACTCTGCGTCGGCAAATTATCATCCCAGCTAGACCCATAGTCTAGCACACAAGCTCTCAACATGTCCTCCGAATCTGATTGACTCTCTCGGTCATCCATCTGCTGCGGATGAAAAGCTGTCTTGAATTCCAGCCTCGTACCCAAAGTTTCATGCAAGCTGCTTCCAAAACTTTGAGGTAAAGCTGTGTTCTCTATCGACACGATTTTCCTCGGAACTCCATGCGGACATCGATCCTGGTCATGTATATCTTGGCCAACTTGGCACTGGTATAGGTAGTCTTCACGGGAATGAAGTGAGCTACCTTAGTCAAACGATCAACTACTACCGGATAGAATCATAACCTGAGCGGGTCTGGGTAATCTGTGATGAAATCCATACCAAGTTTCTCCCATTTCCAATCGGGAATCGGCAAAGGTTGAAGTAACCTGCTGGCTTCGATGTTACGCCTTTACGTTGACAAACATCACATATCGCTACGTACTCGGCAATGTCCTTCTTCATACCTGTCCACGAAACTTTGCTTCAAATCCGGTACATCTTGGTGTTGCCGGGTGAATAGAGTATGGTGAATCATGAGCCTCTGAAGAATTAGCTTCTGAGCTCGGGATCATTGGGCACATAAATCGATCCTCAAACCATAAAGTTCCGTGTTCATCCTTACGGAATCCTTTAGCTTTACCTTCCTCCATCTTTTGCTTAATCTCATCAATTTCCTTGTCCGACTTACGGGCTTCACGAATCCTTTCGGTCAAGGTGGACTGAACTTCGAGTTGCAACAAATCCTTTGGAACTATCTCGATCGGAGATCTACGAGGTCATCGACTAACTCTGGGGTAATCCTCCTGCTGTAAGAGTATTCACATAACTCTTACGGCTCAAAGCATCTGCTACAACATTAGCTTTACCGGGGTGGTAATGCAATCTCATGTCATAGTCCTTTATCAACTCTAGCCATCTCCTCCGCACGAGGTTCAATTCCTTCTGCGTGAAGATATATTTCAAACTTTTGTGATCTGTGTAGACATCTGCGATTTCCGATGAGGAAATGTCTCCAGTCTTGAGTGCATGCACTCATTGCTAACTCCAAATCATGCGTGGCATAATTCATCTCATGAGGCCGTAGCTGTGCGGAGGCATAAGCTACAACCTTACCTTCCTGCATCAATACTCCTCCGAGTCCTTGACGAAGCGTCTAATAAACCTGGTATTCCTTGTGTATGTCCGCAAAATCAACTTTGGGCGGTGACCAACCGTTTCTTCAATTCTGGCGGCTTCACATTCCTCGGTCCAAACATACTTGGCTTCCTTCTTCAACAGCTCGGTCATGGGCTTGGCAATCTTCGAGAAGTTCTCAATGAACCTCCGATAATATCCTGCGAGTCCGAGAAAGCTGCGGATCTCCTTGGTCGAGGTGGGTGGCGCCAATCGGTGGTGATTCAACCTTGGCGGGATCAACTGCTATTCCTTCTCCTGAAATAACATGTCAGGAATCCAACTTCCTTCAACCAAAATTCACATTTGCTGAATTTGGCATACAGTGATGTTCTCGAAGCTTCTCGAACTAGGCGCAAATGTTCCTTATGCTCTTCCTCGCTCTTGAGAAAATCAATATATCATCGATGAACACCACGACAAACTTGTCCAAATACTCCATGAACACCTTGTTCATCAAATTCATGAAGTATCAGGAGCATTAGTCAATCAAATGACATGACGGTATACTCATATAAACCATACACAGTAGTGAATGCTGTTTTGGGTATATCCTTTTCACGAATCTTCAATCGATGATACCACGATCGAAGATCGATCTTAGAGAATACCTTGGCTCCAACAAGTTGATCAAACAAGTCATTGATCATCGGCGAGAGGTACTTGTTCTTGATGGTTACTTCGTTCAATGCACGATAATCCACAACCATCCTCAAGCTTCCATCCTTCTTCTCTACCAAAAGAACTGGGGCTCCCCAAGGTGATGAGCTTGGGCGAATATATCCTTTCTCCAATAACTCATTTATTTGATCCTTGATCTCTTTCAACTCATTCGGTGGCATCCGATAAGGTCTCTTGGATATTGGGGCTGTCTTGCGGGCAATAACTCGATCAGAAATTCAATGTCCTGTCCGGTGGCATTCTGGTAATTCCTCAGGAAACACATCGGAAATTCTTGCACTACGGCACTTCCTCTGAACAACTCCGTGAGGGAATGCACTGATTATTCATCGGCTGTGCTGGCTACATACTTGATCCTCTTACGCTCCGGGGTGGTGGCGAGAATAGACTTCTTGAGCACGATCAATGTTCCTTCAAACTTTGACAACCAATCCATGCCTAGGATTACATCCAAGGTCCGGGTTTCCAACACTATGAGGTCCACGGAAATTTGTGGTTCCCGATGTTGAGGGTTGCAGGACAGCCTACACCGCCATCATTTCTCCTCCGCGAACCGACGCGAAGGGGCTTCTAAGGGTTCTAGTCGTAACCCGTACTTTTCCACAACTACCCTTGATATGAATGAATCGTTGCACCGAATCAAAGAGAACCAAAACTGAGCGTGAATTCAATAAAACTTACCAACCACGATTGTGCGGTTGATCATAGGCGTCCTCCACGTCGATGTGGTTCACACGAGCACGAGGGAGCGGATTTGGCTTCTTCTTTGAGCCTCCATTGCCATTTCCATTCCTCTGCTTGGCCTCCGGGCAGTCGGTGGCGTAGTGCCTGTCTTCGGCACTTGAAGCGGTGATGTGGCTCAGATCCTTGGAGCCGGGCGAACAGTGCTGATTGCCATTACCACTTCCATTGCCATTGCCATGGCCCGACTTGTTGTCTGGCTGCGGTTGTTCCCATTTCCTCCATGGTTATGACCTCCATGGTTATGATGGGTGTGCCCTCCGAGTACGGTGCATAACGGGCTTGCTGAGCTCCCGAGTTGTGCTTCCCCTGGCTGTACTTCCGCTTGCGACTTCTATCTGCTGCTGCTTGCCTTCCGAATGGTGGCCTTGTCTACCAGCTCACGGTAGTTGTTGAAGGTAGCCACAATAAGCTGCATGCTCAGTTCATCATTGAGTCCCTCAAGGAACTTCTCACCTTGGCGGCATCGTGGCCACATCATCGAGGGCATAGCGGCGAGCTTGCTGAATTCATCCACGTACTATGCCACGAGACGGTTCCCTGGCGTAAGTTGCGGAACTCACGCTTCTTGAGACTCATGGCTCCGGTGAGACATGAGCGGTCTGAAAACTCCTGGAATTGGTCCCAAGTGATGGCACCAATGGGAAAAGTGGCGGTGTAATTCTCCCACCAAGAAGCTGCAGGTCCATCCGGTTGATGCGCTGACAAGCGCACCTTCTCAAACATCGGTGCATCCAACGGTGACTAGCTCTCTTCCGATCTTGCGGAGCCAATCGCCGGCCACAATCGGCTCGGTGCTACTAGAGAACACTGGCGGATTCAACCTCAATCGAGTCAAGTTGTCCACGGTGGGTGGTGGCGGTGGCGGTGGATTGTTGGCGGTGTTGTTACGATTCGAATAAGGAGCTGCATCAGTGCATTCTGCTGTTGGAGCAGCTGGGTGAGCTCCGGCGGGAAACCAGTGTCACGTCTCGGAGGCATCTGGTGTTTTGGAGGGGATGAGAAATTTAGAATAGAACAATGGTCTATGAGGTATAACACTACCCATATGAATGCACAATCATAACACACCAATCATTTATTCATTCCACTCAAACATGGTTCAAACTCGATTACAAAAGCTCATGACTAATCGAAGGAAAACATCGGCCTAAGCGATCGACGAAAAAAGTAAAAGATAACATGGTGGTCGACTAAAAGTCTTCATCGATGGCGCCTCCTCTTGGGGTTTCCTTGGTGGTACTCCTTGAAATCCTGATCATTGCTCACGAGGGTGCTTCATCTCCACTCGGGTAAAGGTCCTCTCCCAAGTCCATCTTTTCCTCTATCGCGGCAAGCTTCATCTTCAGATCGTCGACTATCTCCATGAAGTCCGTGATTTCTTCCTCATAGCCAAGGAAGTCTGCGCGTGCCTTCTCCTCCGTTCGATTCGCGGAATAAAAGCTTCGGTGTGTCTTGAGTTCTGGTGAGTCTGAATCTCCGTTTCCTTAGAAGACACTCCAAGTCTGGATGTCTGAGAGAGTGGAATCGTCCTCAATGGTACGGATGATATCTCCATTCCTTGCCTGCGAGAAACCATGGCGAGTCAGTGATCGAGCTCGGCCTGTACTCCTCTCGGAGATGTCCAAGTGCTCGGTAGATCACCACGTCCCTTCCGATGATCCAGTTGAACTCGGTGAACTCAAAGTTGATAGGCTCCGTGTGTCCTCAAAGGTTCTCCACAGGATATGCACCTCAATCATGAGCGGGTGTCCGTCGGAAGTGCATTAGTGGGTTTCCGGTGATCGAGGGTAGAGCTATCTTCAGCTGCTTCACCATCTGGACCAGCTTTCTTCGAAGGGCATCGTCTCATCGGGGCGCGAACTCCGGTAGCAATCTGGGGTGAACTCGTGACCATCTAGAATGTTGCAAAGGAGAGAAGAGTCGAGAATTGAGCAGGGAGAATTATGGAATGAAAAGGATTCAAAGTAAATGGTCTCTGCTTATGGCTTTCCGATCCTAGGGGTTACGATCCTACGGTCGGCGTGTGCTCGATACCATCTCTGAGCGACCTGACCCAAAATCGGTCAAATCTACGTATCTGTACCATCCCAAGATCATCTTTGGTACTCACAAAGTACATCGATAAAGTAATCAAAGTTCAATCACACCTGAATATCATTAAGCGATTCTCATATAGAGTCTTTATTACAAAGGAATAAATTTGGCTCAAGGCCAACTCATGAGAAATAAACTACAAATGCTGCGGAGCGTCGAAGGTAAGCGAGTCCATCCGACTCCAAAGGGCAATCGCCAAGCGCGGGCGTAGCCTCACTCTGATCGGAATATATCTACGCAACATAATACGTTGCAGCCATGTAGGTCAGCTTTTGGAATAAGTGGCAAGTCATGAAGAATAACAATAATAAAGTTACTAACTCTATATGCATTTTGGTTGTGGAGCTCTAAGTTTCATCATTTTGCGAAAAGCAAATTTTATCCTACTACGGTGGACTTACTTGCAAATTACTACAATTGTTGGTAGTTATTGAGATGGTTCCGCCAACCAATATCTCGTTCCCAATTATTAAGTCAAAAAGCCCTCAAATTAATTCATTAGTTTTAGTGTTGAGATATCCGAATACTTCCAAGTTCCAGAGGCTCAAATGTCCGTGAATCGGGGACACGGCTAATCGATTAGATCTTTAACTCTGCAGAGGGTTGCGACTTTCCCATAAGAATCATTCCCTCCTTTAAAGTCTTCGCACTTCATGGTGTTTGAAGGCGGGACGAATAAACGAGGTCTTCCAAAGAGTTCTTACGCCCTTTGCCGGTACCCATCAATCCTACCGTTCGTCTACTTCTCGTAGTACCGTCCAGCCAGCGTCACTACTAGGGTCAACCCAGCAGAGCCCATAATGGCTTGCGGCTGCTGCAGTAAGCTTCGGTCATGGGGCATCCATCCTTCTCTTCGTGGCTGGGTGAAGCTTTCGCAGGATGTCATGGCGCTTCTCCATGCATCCCGCCACCACTGGGTGCTCAGGTGCCCGTCAACAAATCCTCCACCCAGTAGTGATTTTCGAAGTCCATCTTGATCATTGTAGTTCATGGGGTTGTCATCATCATTGACTCTCACATCTTGCTTATGAATTTCACTCATCCCAAATCCGTCTCTGAGCATAGCAAAGTAACTACTAAATCCGGGGTCATGGTAACAAGGGATTGGTTCATCCTACCACATGATACTACTCAAGTTTAATGACTTCAAGATTTCACTACTGCATGCATGGTGGGGTGGTGACAACTACTAATGCACAAAAACATAGGTATAGAAATAACATGATCAAAACTTGCCTTGCTGATGATCCTCGTAAGCTAAAGAGTCGTAGTAGCAAGCTTCGCACTCCGGAAACTCTACCGAGACAAACAATAGCACAATAAGCACAAAGCAATAGGATCACACAACATAACAAAAGTAACATAACACAACAAATCAACCAAGACCAAATCCAAAAGGAAAACTCAAAGAAACCAATTCAAAGTTTTTCCCTACTCCAAACAATAACTAAAATAGTTTTTATATAACAAAAATTCCTTAATATAACCTAATCATGCTTTTAAGTTAACTTAACAGAAAAGGTTTCACTAAGCAACTAGGAGCAAAAAGAATTAATTAAAAAGCTATTATAAAACTCATATTAGGCCTAATCCAATTTCTATTAAGAAAAATAATTTAAAACTTTTATTAATTTAAAATAAAAGTTCATCTACTAGAGTGACAGAAACTAACCTAGAATAACTAATCCCAAGTTAAAAATAAATTTATTTACTAATTAATTTATTAGGAAAACAGAACTAGTTAATTAATTAGAATTAATAGGATTCTGCTTAAAACTAATTATTTATTAATCCTAAAATACCCAAGTTAATTTCTAGGGTTTGGCAATGTTAAAATAAAGTTGGGACAAAAGAATCATGCAAGAATAATTTTTCTAACTCAAGTTATAGCAGATTTACTATTCTGACTAAAACAATATTAAAGCATTTTTAATTATTTTTAACATAGCTAAAAATATATTTTACAGAAACTACATAAAATTTGCAATCCAACAAAAAAAAATCACTCAAAAATATTAAACAGAATAAAAGATATGAATTTTTTAAAACAGAAACTATTCTGCTAAAACAGAAAATCAAAATAAAAGAAAAAAAAACCTAATGGGCCTATACTGTGCCCTGTGCGTTAGATAGCCTAACGGGCCCTAGGGTTAACTAAAACGAACCGGGCCTAAAAGAAATAAACCTAACCTAAAAATAAACCGATTGGACCGGCCGGTTTTCTAAATAAAACCTACCCCTTCGGGGGCTTCTAATCGAGGCCGTCGATTTGAGATCGGACCAGGCGTTGCGGTGGCTTACGGACTTGGCGGCGTGGCGAAGTCGTCAGAGGCTTCAGGCGTCAAGGGTGAGCTCCGTGAGTCGTCGGGAGGATCTTGAGACGAGGTCGGGAGGGTTCGGTGGGGTCGGGGTTGGTCGGGGTGGACTAGGGTGGCGGCGGCGACTTTGGCGGCGATGGCGAGCTCAGGTCTCCAGTGAGCTCGGGAGAGAGAGGAGAGGGGTCCGCGAGGCTAGGGGAATGGGGTGCGGAGGCTCGGCTTTTATAGCACAGGGTCAGGCGGCTTGGGTCGATCAGGCGATCGGGATCCGGATTCTTGAGATCCGCGATCCTCCCGTGAGTGGCGCTGCGTGGGCGGGGAAGAAAGAGGCGGGGCCCTGGTCGATGAGAGAGAGAGGATGGCGGTCGGCCAAGCCCGGGGTTTCGGCGAGGGGTTGGTGGGCGGCTCGGCTCGGCTGGGCTGGCCAGTGGGCAGTCTTGGTGGGGGCAGGGAGCTCTTGTTGGTGGGCACAGGGTGGCCTTAGCTGGCGCTTGAGGGGTTTTTTTCTTTATTTTTTTAAATAAAACAAAAACAAAAATAAAACAATATCTATAAATATTTTATATAGGGTATATATATACCAAAATGATCAGGGGAATATTCCCTTTCATTTGAACATTTTTCCAAAGGCAAAATCCAAACTTTATAAAAGTCCATTTTTTTCAAATTCAAATAAAATTCAGATTTGAATCCAAATCTTTTGGCATTGTTTCCTCTGATATATTTTTTTGGAGTGTCATGTTTGCTCCTCTCATACTTTTGATCAAGTATTTATCAGGCTTAGTTTTTGAAATGTTTCCCACATGCCAAAGTTTGAAATTCAAATTCAAAACTCAAAATTCTCTGAAACTTCAAATGGCATTCAAATTCAAACAGGATGCATAGGATGCTTATCTATAATTGTAAAACATTCCAAATAGGAAATTTGGGATGTTACAGGTAGCATTCAACATATAAAAAATCTTTGTTTTATCATTTACAAAATTTATCATCATAACACTGACGATGCCACAAGACTAAAAGAATACCACATATGTGTGGAACTGCATTTAGGCACATTGGAGAAACCCGCATGGAGAAATTTCATAGTCACGGATTTTGAAGTCATCGGATTATGAATCATCTGAAACTTGCAACTTTTTCCCAAATGGTGAAGTAAACTAAAATATTGTTCAAAGGCCATAAACAATGAGCAACAAAATAATTGGAAACATGCATATTGATGTGTGTAGTCCAATAAGTGTTATTCTTGAGCGGTGGATTTATTTATCTTCAAGGATGACTCAAATAGATAATTATATTTAATTATTGAGACATATATCTGGATCCTTTGAAATGTTAAAAGGATTTTAGAATCAAGTAGAAATTATTGTAATGAGAAAAATTATGTTTCTACAATTGGATTGCAGAAAGGAATATTTTGAGTTACAAATTTAGCGATTGTCTGATGAGTTGTAGAAAGAGTTTCTTTAACTTGCACCTCCCGGAACATCACTGTGAGTGGTGTGTATGAGTAGATGTAATCAAAACATGTATGATATGGTGAGATCAAAGATCACATTAAAATAATTTGCCGTTATACTTTTCAATGTGATGATTTAGAGACTGTGGCTTTTACGCCGAATAGAGCGCCATCAAATCTGTTGAAATGACTCCATATAAGATACGGTATGGTATGCCAAAACATTTGGTATTTTCTTAACATTTGGGAATATGATCCATAATTAAAAATGTTTAAGAATTTATATCCCAAAATCAGGTAAAGTGCTACTTTGTAGGTTATCCCAAGAGGTTGGGTATTCCTCTATCACTACGCCAAGGCAAAGTGTTTTGCTACAGAAATACGGTAAAATTTTGAAGAAATGTTTTCTGCAAAATAGTGAGTGGGAGGACAGTGGAACTCGATGAGATTACATAATCTTCGTAGTAAGGTCAAAGGAAAGAAACAAGGGAAGCAGTTCCAGAATTTCCTATTGCAACTGATGCAAAAATCTCTAGATGAGATATAGAGATTTTGGTCGAATTTGCAGCTAAACTATGTAATTTTGGCAAACTCGTGCAAACCTTGATGGTATGCGGATAAGATATTGTTGAACAAACAATGAACCTGTAATACACAAAGAAGCATTGATGGGCTCTGACTCCGGAATTGGCTATATGCCAAAGTAATCTGAGATATATAGTCCATATACATAATTCAAGTTTAGAACTTGATGAAACCTCCGAAAGACTTAGAGTCTAATGTATAGTAATGGATATATAAACTAAAAAGTATAAAAAAATACTTGTTGCAAATAGTTTATGACAAGATCAAGGAGTTGACTATAACGAGATTGTGTCGTCGTAGCAAAGCTTAAAGTCAGTTTGGGTTAAACTAGCAATTACTACATATTTCAATTATGAGATATAATAGACATATGTCAAAAAGGATTCCAATGAGATGGAAATAGACCAGGGTTGTATGCATGATATGGTCCAAGATAATTTTGTCGATCCATAGGTATATAAATTTCCTGACATGAATTAGGACTTTATTGAAACTAGCTTTTTTGTAAAGTACTTAGGAAATATAGCCTTGGTATTAGGCATGATCTATGGAGATAGTAGTGCCTAACAACGCTTAGCCAAAATACATATTGACAAGATACTAAAATGGTTTAGTATGAAAATGTCAAGAAGAGTTTCTTGCCGAGGTCACATGGAAAGAGTTTTAAGCAAAACTCAATATTTAGAATTCTGATGAGCAAAGCACATGATTGAGATTTCACTAGAATTGTGTTTTGAATTAATCATGTATTCCATGGTACGTAAACAAACTAAATATGTCCACTACTCCAAATAAGTTGTGAGTAAGTTACCAAAGTGATTAGGTCATTGATCATAGGAAAATAGTGAAAATGTCATTAAGTACTAGAGTAAGAAAGATGACATGTTTCTCGCATACGGAGAAAATGAAGAGATTGGTTTAAGGAGTTACGTCAACACGGGACTCGTTGTAAGTAGTTATACCGATGAAATCTTCATCAGTGCTCCAAGAGATTCTCGATATTAATTAAAGGATATGTGTAATACATTAAAATGGTTGCACGATAAGTTGGAATTGGTCCAAGAAGGTTACCATGGAGAATTCTATGATGAAAGCTAAGTGTATTTTGCTTTAGAAGCAACAATGGAGGGTCATGGGTCAAATAGTTCATTTATGAACTTTGTATGATTCATAGATTAGTCTAAGGAATCAAAGGTCCTACCAGTGATTCATGACAAACAAAGCTAGTTCCCCGCAAATTATGATTTTTTGTGGAAACTTGAAAGATGCATATGAATGCAAAGATGCACTCGGATCTGAACTTGTCAGATTTGAGAAGTGGAAGGCTATACCACCACCAAAGCTCGAACTAACACCAGATTGCCATTTGTGTAAAAGGAAATGTGCTAACTAGATTATTGACTCTGGTTGAAGTGGGAGTCTTTTGTAAATATGCCCTAGAGGCAATAATATTGTATTATTTATTTCCATGTTTATAATTAAAAGTTTACATTCTATGCTATAACTGCCATGATACTGGAATCTGCAATTTAGTGGAACACTCATAAGCACATGCGGAATGATAAACAGTAAAACCTGATTCCTAGTCTCGCCTCTAGGACTAACTCAAGTGGTGTTTGTGATCATGTTTTCCGGATTTTGGGGTATCGCTAAGAGTAACGATAGTCCCAAAACAACTTTGAGAGTATAACATTAGAAGAATGATCATATTGAATTGACCCAACTTGTATGCTATAATTTGAGATACCATCATCACAAGTCAATCGATATAACATGGAGAATTAGCGTATGCCTTAGTTCCTTGGACCATGAGAGTATTGTAGTCACTTCTTACCGTACGATGGACTTTGGGGTTGCTCGAACGTCATCTGTAACACGATGATCATAACGACAACTTACAGGTTCGTCGGAAAGTTTGACAAGGGGCTAGATAGCTCAAGAGTGGGATTTGCTCCTCTGACGACGGAGAGATATTCTTAGGGCCCTCTCAGTGTGACGGCATCCATCATCATCTGGCTAGACACAGGTGACTAGGTCACAGGGATGCCGAAACATGTCAACGAGAAAAAAGAACAAAATCGGTAACGAGGAGACCGGTATAGTAAGCATGAGTATGACTCAAGAGGATACAGATATATCTCACCTCGGGTTTTCTAAATTATTGTGAAGCAAAGGGAATAGCACATGATAACCAAAGGTTCACTCGAATATCATTCATGTATTCATAAGGAACAATATGGATGTTCACAATTCCGCTATTGGTCGTTGAACGAAAGGAGTTTCGTTCATGTCTATGTTTTATCGAACCTATAGGGTTATAAGCTTAAGAGAATCATGATCTATTGAGTGTTACTGGGGTAAGGGTTATGCGAAAATATTCAATAAATAGTTTTGAGAGAAACCAAAAGCGTTTCGGACTTACCGGAAGAGCTTCAGGGTTTACCGGGTAATACTGGAAATTGATATATAGGTGGAAATTTTTTACATGAATGTTAAATAAATGATAAAAGGTTTTGATATTGATTAGGAGGCTTTTATAATATATTTAATATCAATGGGCCAAAGAAAGTATCAATAAGGCCTAATAGGGGAGAGTTATAGGCCCAATAAGAGTATGTCACCCACCTAGCTTATTGGACAAGCTTTGGGGGCAGAATTGGATTGGGAGAGGGACTCCCTCTCCCTTGGGGGCACAACAAGGGGAGGAACCCTCCCCAAGTTGGCTACCCCCTCCCCTACACCTAGATATACATGAGGAGGGGCGCCCCCTAGAGACACAAGTCTTCTCCCGTTGTCTTGGGTGCTCCCTCTCTCCCTCACTAGTTCTAATCTTGTTCTAGACTTGATCTATTTCTAGCTCTCTTGTTCCTCAGAATAGAGAAGGACAGTGCGGTTCTCTTCTCCCCCCTCTAATTCTACGGTGATTATTAGCTCTGGACGATGAAGCGCTGTCGGATCGTGAAGCATGCACGCTTGCAATCTGTAGAGAGGTCGTGCTTTTGATATTTTGTTTGAGGGATCGTCGTGGATAGATCGAGGGACTTCAGAAACGATCTGCACCAACTCTTCTTCCATTGCAACTCAAAGTTGGTAACGATCCGATCTAACATTATATGCATCTTCATAGTGATCTTGGACCGTGACCATAGGACATTTTTTGTTTTCTATTATGTCTCCCAACACGATAAGCTCGGCATAATAACCACTGACAAGACCTTTCAGTTCTACAGTGTGGGGTGGCGTTTCAGTTTTCAGTCAAAATTGTCAGAACGCGGCCTATCGGCCCACCACTACAAAACATTGCCATTAAGCTACTGAAGTATGAGTCGGGTCTTCGGATCCGATGCTAACATTTTGAGGAAGGTGTTGTTAAAACTCCTTGGATATCTGGAGAATATCAGTCCTTGGATTAAAAATGCAGTTGCGATGAGGAAGGCGCCAAAAATAGAATGTTGGGACCTAAGATCTCGAGGTGTCCTCGGACAACGAAATCAACATAGAAGCATCAAATTTATTGAACTCGCCTATGAAGCCAAAGACCAAAGATGAAGCCACTCTGAGGAGTCGACCAATGTACTCATCTTGAAGACTAGTTTAGGCTACTAACGATGTCATGGACTAGGGGGTGCTAACCACGTTGGCCTCCTAGTCATGGGTCTAGATGAGGACTCCCAGACAATCGAAGAATGGGCCATGTTCACCATGACCCCTGACGTACTCAAGATGGAATCCTTTGAAGACTTGGCGCACACTTCAAGACATGCTCAAATCTTTGGCAAACTTATCCCTAGATGTAACCGACCTCATCTAACCCTAGGTATCCCCGGTCCTTACACAAGCCCAGGGGTTTAGCTTGTAGGGTTAAGTTAGATACATTCATACGATCTCGAGGTAGGTTGTCCTATACTTTTTATTCCATCACAATCAATACAACAAAAGTAGGACATAGGGTTTTACCTCTTCGAGAGGGTCCGAACCTGGATAACACTGTGTCTCTTGTTCGTCCTATTACCATCAAGCCAAGATCATCGGCTCGGGACCTCCTACCGAGATCTACGGATGTAACCCGACAACGAGCACTACAAACAAGCACAACGGACGGTAAAATCGATTGCACATGATTGTACCAACAATGCACCGCCCCCGACATCCAAACGACAACAACCAGACACATCCGATGCCGACTATCGGTGTCAAAACCGGCGGATCTCGGGTAGGGGGTCCCGAACTGTGCGTCTAGGCGGATGGTAACAGGAGACAAGGGACACGATGTTTTACCCAGTTGGGCCCTCTTAATGGAGGTAAAACCCTACGTCCGCTTGATTAATATTGATGATGTATGTTACAAGAGTGGATCTACCACGAGATCAAAGAGGCTAAACCTAGAAGCTAGCCTATGGTATGATTGTTGTCCGTCCTACGGACTAAAACCCTCCGGTTTATATAGACACGGATAGGGTTAGGGTTGCCTGAGTCGGTTACAAAGGTAGGAGATCTACATATCCGTATCGCCAAGCTTGCCTTCCACGCCAAGGAAAGTCCCATCCGGACACGGGACGAAGTCTTCAATCTTGTATCTTCACGGTCTTGGAGTCCGGCCGATGATGATAGTTGACTATCCGGACACCCCTAGTCCGAACTCCTCGATAGCCCTTGAACCAGGCTTCAATGACGATGAGTCCGGCGTGTTGATTGTCTTCGGCATTGCGAGGCGGGTTCTTCCTCCGGATAGTTTATAGAAGATTGTGAACACCAGGATAGTGTCCGGCTCTGCAAAAATAAATTCCACATACCACCGTAGAGAGAATAACATTACACAAGATCAATCTGGCGGCGATTTACGTGGCGTGGCGTCGCACCACTACCAAGCCTTTAATCAAATTGTTTTATTGTTCCACCTCAGTAGCGTTTAGCGGCGGTTTCCTTGGCACGTCTTGTCGAAGCGAGATCGTGTTCCCCTTATTCGGATTCCCATCAATACGGACGTGGGTAACCCAACCGCGCAATTGATTGTGACGCTTGGGAGATAAGCGAGTTTTACCGGGCGGTGGGGACACATGTTTCGTCCGCCCATATAAGGGATAAAGATCCAACCCTTTTACTGCGCCTTCTTCCTCCTTGGCTTATCTATCTCCGTGAACTCGAGCTCCAGCGCCCAAGTCCGCACTTCTCACCTCAACCTTCTCCAACTATGTCCGGAGCGGGAGGCAAGTGGATGGGCTCCTCCGCCACGGAGGGGCAGATCCAGAAGCTGCGCGACGCCGGATATTTTTCCAGCAACATCGCGCATCGGCTCCCCGACGAGGGAGAGCTCGTCCCCAACCCCAGGCCCCATGAGAGGGTAGTATTTCTTCCCCATTTCCTCCGCGGACTGGGATTCCCGCTTCATCCCTTTGTCCGGGGGCTCATGTTCTACTATGGCCTAGATTTCCATGATCTGGCCCCGAATTTCATCCTCAACATCTCGGCATTTATCGTCGTGTGCGAGGCCTTCCTCTGCATCCAACCCCACTTCGGCTTGTGGCTCAAGACCTTCAGTGTCAATACGAAGGTTGTGAAGGGCAGCCAAGCGGAGTGCAGAGGCGCCATGGTGGGCAGGATGTCCCACGTTACGTGGCTGGAGGGTACTTTCGTGGAAACCATCAAGGGGTGGCAATCGGGGTGGTTCTACATCACCGAGCTGCGTGACCCTGATTGGGCGTGACCCGAATTCAGATCGGCATTCCTACGGCTCACCTCACGGAGAGAGTGGCGGATTTTGGGGATTGGAGGAGCCGACCGGACTCCAAGCCTGTATCCAAGTGGTGGACAAGAAGCTCAAGCTTGTCAGCGTAGTCAGTCATGCTCATCATTTGGATTCTCCGTGCAGCGACGGGCTTCAACATGTGGGAGTTTGATCCGCGCAGCACCGGACCTGGCGGGCTCTTGACACTACGCACGAAGATGTCCGGAAGGTCTTTGTTCAAAGGCGCGAAGCTCCGCATCCGCTACGAAGATCATGATTCCTTTCATGGCGTCCAGGTGACGAGGTAGGTGATTTCACCACTTGTTTTCCATAGTTTGGTTCTATCACGGGATCTAAACTCCTTTACCTTTGACAGAATGGTGGCGAAGGCGAGCGGATTACTGTCGGCCCCATTGCGGAGGACCCAGCGGACGCCCGCCTAGCGGGGCTGCTGGCTCCAGCACCCCGTGGTGCCGGAGAAGAAGGCCAAGAAGGCGGCCACGGGACTCGGAAGAGTTCCGTTTTCAGGTGCTATCGGATGATGAATCGAGGCCGACTCCTCCTACCAAGGCGAGGAGGAGAAGAAAGCCTCTCCCTAGCGGGGAGGAAGAAAGGAAGGCCTCCCCAACAAGGAGGCCGAAGGGATCAAGAAGGAAAAACTCTTCCCTCGGATCGCTCTCGCCAGCGCCGATGATTGACGACGAGGATGGCCTCCAAGGGCCAAGCCTGGCGAGATCGTAAATATCCGGACTCCCGAATAACTTCAAGGTTTTTATTTTAGCCACATAATGTCTTTCTAATGCCGCATACAACCCTGCAGTCCGCCCAAGGATGATCTTCGATTTAAATCGGCGGGTCCTTGGGTGCGTCGGATATGGATTCCTTCCGATGCCTCCACCCCGTGTGCGGATGAAGCCGAGGTGGGATCGAAAAGGACCCACCGGGAGGAGGAGGCCGGAGGTGTCACGGGACACCCTCCCGGACTGTGCACGGACTCAGCCCGGAGGCCACGGTGGCTCGAGTCCGTGGGCGACCCCTTCGTAAGAAGGGCAAGACATGACGCCGGCTGCCTCCGCCCAACCGGAGGTGCCGGATAATTTGATGGGCGCTCAACGGCACCTCCATCGAAGAGGAACACCGCCTTTATTATGAGTGCGGTGATTGAAAAGTTCACTCGCCAAGAGCGGGCTGACAAAGCTCGATAGCCTTCTAACGAGCTTTGAGGTAAGAATTTCAATATATGTAAAATGGTACCGCATAGGCGGTAGCCCCGATGCTCGGTTCGGTGTTAGGAAAGAAAAGCGGATGAGGATCTTTAGAAAGATAAGCGCAGGAGTCCTAAAAATATGTCAATATGGGATTGCAGGTTGTCTGCTGACCTCGCGACCGATCTTGCTGGAGGTCAATATTTTAAAGGAAAACCTCGGCGGTCCGAGCGAGCTCGGCCATGCCAAGCAGCTCGAGGAAAAGAAGGTGAGTAATACCTTATGAAAATTTGACCTTCTGTAAAAGGATTTGGTTGCAAGAAAAATGACAAGGATAACGTGGGTATTGTAGGGGCCACTAACGAGGTGGCGACCACAGAAGAGGCAGTGGTCGCGCCGAGCGTAATCTCTTGACATGAGCGCACCGAGCGAGAGAAGCAGGAGGCGCGGGTGGCGGAGGTACAACAAGAGCTCCGGGATCTCGTGAAAAACATGAGAGCTTGGGCGTGACTCAAGACTTCGAGTGCGAGCTTGCAACAACTCTTGAGAGTGCCAAGGCGCTAAGGCGAAGCTGCAAGGCCCTCCAGAGATTGAGGCGGTGAAGAAAATAGCAGCGGTAAGGCATTTTTCATGCAAAGTAAGCATGTGAGTGTTAATTACCTATTGCTTACCCGGTCGGAGCTCTCGAGGCGTTCGCAGATCTTCCTCATGGCGTGTCCGATGCTGCCGCATTCTACTGGGCCGAGGAGGGAGCTCGACGGAGAAGGTCTTTGGTCTCGATATCGAGGCGGACATCAGTGTGTTCCTTAGCGACCAGTGAAGCAGCTGGTCGAGCTCCTAAGGCGGCCGAACAGGCCATGAAGGGCGTTATAGTTGGTTGTGGCCTAAGGAGGCCATGCACAGGAGCTACTTCGCCTGGTGCGGCGGTGATGGATGCGTGCCCATGGGTAGAAGTCATCAAGCATTCCGCTTGTATTGAGGGTGCCCGTCGGGCCTTGCCCGCATAAAGGTGCCTGGGGCAAGATGGATGCCCGAAGCTCGTGGACGGACCCGCCACCGGAGGGCAAGGAGCATCGCACGCCCGAGATGTATTATAAGAGTGTCTCAAGGCGCCCGCACTATTGCGGTGAGTGCTCCAAAGATGTAATATTTGAGTAGACTAGCATTTTGTTATCCTGCGCGCTGAAAACTTAGTTCATATCGCTAAGCAACGCTTGTTAATTTAAAATATTACCTTACATGCGGCTGTTTATCAAGTCGAGAGATGGCAAGTCGTCGGCTTCACCCCCATGCCACAGTCTTTGGGGTGTTGGGATAAACTTGGCGCTCTTGTTCCCATTTTGGGTCCATCTAGGGGCGCTCAACACAGCGAACAAGGCAACCGGACTTATAATGCTTGACAACTCTCACTTAGCCATACAATTCTATAATTTTAAATTTGGTGAAGCCCCTAGTCTTGGAAGGCGAATTTGGGCGCTATCACGCCTTGGCGGACAGTATCCGGCTCCTCGCTCTAAGCGGCATAAGTCTTTAAGGACTCGTAAAAACCTCTCGAACAGCGACCGGCTCTCGCCTCATCATGACGGTCAGTTTAGCTTTCTCCATCGAGGCGTTAACCCAGCTCAAGCTGGGCGGAATCGCAGATGGTTCTCCGGTGCTACCTTAGCCGATATAACGGAACATAAGGTACCAAAACACGGAGCAGGCAAACCCAACTATTGACCCAAGACATGATTCGAGCTGATGCATATAGTGCTATAAGTTGAGGTGCCGCACTTGTGAAAGTGTTGGACTCATCACACCATAATGCGGAAACATAAGCCCTGGTGTATATTAGCCGTACCAAAGTGTACGGATGCAACATGCCGTAAATGAACATATGTATGAAAAAGAAATGCAATTATAAGCAAAAAGGTGCTGCATTGTTTTATTTAATAAGTGCTGCTACTGAATGCGGAATGATACAAATAGTCACGATAAGCAAGGTATGGGACTATTAAACATGTCCCCTCCGAGGTAGGCTGCAGATTGGTGTAAAAAATGCTCGTAATGGAGACCACCAGTATATTCGTTGTAGCCTTTATCCTTCCCTGGCTGTTGCATCGTGAGTTCGGCAGGTCTGCTGCTGCAGACAGGGCCTCTAACAAGCGGAGTCTGTGGATAAAAAGTAAAAGGTAAAAAGAAAAGAAAAGGGCGACACACTTGAGAGCCCCTGGTGTGGTTGAGCCGCGATGCAGGTTTGTCATGGTCGTGCCCTCTCCCCATGCCCATGGTATCTTGAGCGTAATGGTGTCGCGAAGGACCTGCTGACGTTCGCAGAGCTGGGGTTGGGGCCGCCTCGCTCTGGTGCTCGGGCGTGCAGGTGGTCTTGTTGTAAGTTACTCAAGGCACGCTTAGCTGTGTCCGGCCGCTTAACGGCGGACTCGAGAATTGCCTTAAGAGGCTGCATTGCACTTCGCGCGAGAGCATTGTATGTTCCTCCGTGCGGAAGAGCGTTGATGTTTCCGTTGACCGTGATGACTCCTCGAGGGCTGGCATCTTGAGCTTGAGGTATCGTAGTGCGGCGCGCGTTGAACTTTGCGAGCGATGCGTCCGAGCAAGGCATGATAGCCGCTGAGCGGGACTATGTCGAAGATTAACTCCTCGCCGGTAGTTATCCGGGATCCGAAGACCACTTCGGTGTAATTGAGCCTGTACAATTGGCTTCTACACTGGTATGGCGCCTTTAAAGGTCGTTTTGGTAGGTTTAATCCTTGAGGGTCTATGCCCATTTTGCGACTTTGTATCACAGTAAAGCAGGTTCGGTGTTGCCGCCGTCCATCGGGACTCGGTTAGGTGAAATCCATCGACGATTGGGTCTAAGACCGGTCTGGCGAATCCGCCGTGGCGGATCTTTGGTGGGGTGGTCCTTCGGTCAAAAGTGATCGGGCAAGAGGACCATGGATTGAACTTGGGCAGCTGGCTCCATCACGTAGACATCCACGAGTGCGCTTCCGCTCCCTTTTGGGTATGTGCGTTGCGTATATCATGTTCACCGTCCACACCTGTGGGGGGAAACCCTTCTATCCTCTATTGTTCGGCGGTTGGGTCTCGTCCTCGTCATCGCTATGCAGCCCCTTGTCATTGTTTTCGCAATTAACTTGCCTGCTCGTTGAATACCCAACAGTCCTGTTGGTGTGGTTAGCTGGCTTTTCGGAGTGTCGTGTATCGCACAAGCGGTCGAGTATTCGGTCCAAATTGGACGGACCCGAGTAGTTCTTTTCAATGGCTTTTTCCGTGACCGGGTTTAGAGCCTCTGAATCCGGCATTGACCGCCGTATCCTCAATATTATCGCCGTTAATGCGGCGTTTGTTTTTGTTATAACGCGGCCTGCCATTTCGGTCCTTGAAGTCCGGACTGCCGAATTTTCTTTGAGGTTGTTCTTTGCGTGCTAGCTAGCTGTCCTCACCCGCATGAAGCGGGTCATGAGTGATGTGAGGGCTGCCATGGATTTGGCTTTTCTGTCCTAGGTGCCGGAAAGCCACTCGTCGCGGATGTTATGCTTGAAGGCGCGAGGGCCTCCGATCCGGACGGTCGGCGATTTGGTTTTCTTGGTTAAGAACCGTGTCGAATTGTCGGCGATTCTTCGGCTGCTGAATTATGTGGCTTAGGTCATCGGCGTCGGTGGTCGCACATAAGTGCCCGGAAGTTATCGAGGAATGCGGCTTCCAGGTCCTCCAGCTCCCAATTGACTCTTTGGCAAGCTGTTGAGCCAATGTCGGGCTGGTCCTTTGCTTGAGGGGAGGTATTTGATGGCGTGAAGATCGTCACGCGGGCCATGTGGATGTGAAGGAGATAGTCTTGATCCAAACCGCGGGTCTGTTGTGCCATCATAGGATTCATTGACGGGTTTAAACCCTTGGGATTTGATGATCCATTACTTCGATCATGAAGCATAGTGGGTGTCTTGGCGCCTACATCTTGGCGATATCATGGCGGAGACTCAAAAGAGCTTTATGCATTTTGTTCGGCCCGGCGGACTTCTTGTGTCCGCGCGACGGTTGTCGCCACGCCGTGGGGCCCCGCGATCCATAGATCGATCTTGATTGTCTTGCCTTGTCCTCAATATATCTCGCAGGTCCGGAGCATTCCCACAGTGGTCGTGTGCTTTTGAGCGATGCCGAGTGCGGTTCTAGTGAAGGGCCTAGAGGCCTC
Organism: Aegilops longissima; assembly: GCA_021605205.1. Lineage (NCBI taxonomy): Eukaryota > Viridiplantae > Streptophyta > Magnoliopsida > Poales > Poaceae > Aegilops > Aegilops longissima. Next base: position 48,885 of record JAHIAM010003183.1, read on the forward strand.
TCTGTCGCGACCACGGGGTGGTCGGTCGGCCGTATTGTCTCCTGGTGATGCGGGTTCGTAAGCCTCCTCCTCTAATCGGGGAGCAGCTTGCGTTTAGGGTAGCTTTGGAGGCGTTCGAGCTCATGCTCTTGACGCAAGGACTTGATCCATCTGTCGGCTAGCGATCTGATCAGCTCTAAGTTGTTGCTGCTTTTCTTGAGGCTGTTCGCCGTGGCCATAAGCCTACGTCTAAAAGCGCTCTTGTTCGACGGGATCCTCGTGTGCGATGAATTCATCGTCGTCGAGGCTTGCTTCGTCTCCGGAGGGAGGCATATAGTCCTCTACCTCTTCTTCCGCGCGCTCTCGTGAGGGTGGCGTCTCCATCCTCTGCGCTAGATCTTCTTTGGAGAGGATTGTCTTGACCTTTATTCGGTGTGTTATTATCTCCGTGCGGAATCGCCGCTTTTTCTTGTGGCGGGATTTAGAGCGGCGCCGGCCGGCGTCGGGCGCTTTGCTTCTTGGAGGGTCATCCTCCGTTGTTCCATCGCCGTTCCCATCTTTTGGGATGTCCACCATGTATATGTCGTATGATGAGGTGGCCTTCGGTGCCTGTGGTATTTGGGTCTTGATCGTCTCGGCATCGTCGTCTATACCATCGATGTCTTGGTCGTAGTCTAGCATGTCGGTTAGATCGTCGGCGGCTACCAAGTGGGTGGTGGGTGGGCTTTGAATTTCTTCATCGTCGCATCCCAACCTTCGACCGTAATCCGGCCGGGGCTCTCCGGATAAAGAGAGAGACTTTAGTGAATTCAGGATGTCGCCAAAGGCGAGTCTTTGAAAGATGTCATGCGATGAACTCCATGACGGGCGTAATCGGATTCGATTGGCGGTATGCGGGGGTTGAGTCCGGAGAGGAGTCCGGCACCTGAGTCGAGGTCTTCATAAAGGACATGGATAGGGTTGGCTCGATCGCCGTAGAGATTAAAGCCCGAGGCGGTGTCCAACCACTCGTCCTCGATCGGGAATCCGGCTCCGGATTAAGGGTCGAGCGGATTCAGTGCGGCCTCGTGGCCTTTGTTCGCTGCGAGCTAAATCATGCCCATCGAGACGGTCTTGGCGCTTGGCTGCGGCTCGAATCCGTCGAAGATCAAGTCTCCGCGGATATCGGCCGTATAGTTTAGACTTCAAATCTGACTGATGGCGGGCGTAGCTTCGATCTGCTCCGGATGGCCTGCGAATTGGCCCGCGATGCAAAACCGCCGAACACGAAGATCTGTCCGGGAGAAAAGTCTCACCCTGGACGCGTCGTTGTTGATGATTGAAGAAGCCATCGAGCCTATCGGTGGCGACACGGAGGAACTCTCAATGAAAGCACCAATGTCGGTGTCAAAACCGGCGGATCTCGGGTAGGGGTCCCGGCGTGCGTCTAGGCGGATGGTAACAGGAGACAAGGGACACAATGTTTTACCCAGGTTCGGGCCCTCTTAATGGAGGTAAAACCCTACGTCCTGCTTGATTAATATTGATGATGTATGTTACAAGAGTGGATCTACCACGAGATCAAAGAGGCTAAACCCTAGAAGCTAGCCTATGGTATGATTGTTGTCCGTCCTACGGACTAAAACCCTCCGGTTTATATAGACACCAAATAGGGTTAGGGTTACACAGAGTCAGTTACAAAGGTAGGAGATCTACATATCCGTATCGCCAAGCTTGCCTTCCACGCCAAGGAAAGTCCCATCCGGACACGGGACGAAGTCTTCAATCTTGTATCTTCACAGTCTTGGAGTCCGGCCGATGATGATAGTTCGGCTATCCGGACACCCCCTAGTCCGGAACTCCCTCACCGACTTCTTGGGAACGCGTTTGTATCTGCCTGGTGTCTTCACCAACCCCGGACAGCGATGATTCCTTTACATGTCCTTTGGCTGGTAACCCATAGCTGGGACACTGTCATGCGGGTATGTGGAACTCGGCACAGCCGACCAAGACGCGTCCAGCTAGCAAGGGTGGTTAGGCCTCTATCGATTCCAAAAGGTTGGATGGTTGAGCCATAGTCATGCGAGAGGGCGAAAGAGGGCGTTCGCCACGAATTCAAAGAAAATAGATCATGGGGAAAATGACTTCTAGGTTTTGTATAGACTGACTCGCCCAGACATTTTCTTAAGGGAAACGTTTGTGTAAGGTGCGTGGCGAAGCTTGACGGTCGCATCGATCCGATCATATCTTGCAAGACTCACCCTTAGGCAACCACGTGGGCAGTGGCCCACCGTGATCCACTTTTTGACCTTATCTCTTCACGCGTCTTTCTCCCTAAGGATTATTTTCTAGCACAGCCTATCACACATCGTCTTACGCCTTTCTTCCTCCACCTCCTTCCCGTGGTAGGACCATCCTCGCCCATACTACGGTGGCTGACGAGGCTGGGACTCCAGCAAACATGTTGCGTGAGCTTCTCCACCTCTCGTGACAGGGCTCGGAGAGTCCGCGGAGCTACAGCCGTGGCGCATTTTGCTACTAAGCTGTGGTCACGGTCTTTGGAAAAGAAGACCATGCCGGCACTTTTTCTTACGGCCCCATAGAGCAAAGTTGCAACATTTGTCGTGTTTTGCTACAACCAGCAAATCCTGTTGGAAATATTCTCTAGAGGCAATAATAAATTAGTTATTATTATTATATTTCCTTGTTCATGATAATCGTTTATTATCCATGCTATAATTGTATTGATAGGAAACTCAGATACATGTGTGGGTACATAGACAACACCATGTCCCTAGTAAGCCTCTAGTTGACTAGCTCGTTGATCAATAGGTGGTTACGGTTTCCTGACCATGGACATTGGATGTCGTTGATAACGGGATCACATCATTAGGAGAAAGATGTGATGGACAAGACCCAATCCTAAGCCTAGCACAAAGATCGTGTAGTTCGTATGATAAAGCTTTTCTAATGTCAAGTATCATTTCCTTAGACCATGAGATTGTGCAACTCCCGGATAACGTAGGAATGCTTTGGGTGTACCAAATGTCACAACGTAACTGGGTGGCTATAAAGGTGCACTACGGGTATCTCCGAAAGTGTCTGTTGGGTTGGCATGAATCAAGACTGGGATTGGTCACTCCGTGTGACGGAGAGGTATCTCTGGGCCCACTCGGTAGGACATCATAATAATGTGCACAATGTGACCAAGGAGTTGATCACGGGATGATGTGTTACGGAACGAGTAAAGAGACTTGCCGGTAACGAGATTGAACAAGGTATCGGGATACCCACGATCGAATCTCGGGCAAGTACTATACCGATGAGCGAAGGAATTGAATCGGGATTGATTGAATCCTTGACATCGTGGTTCATCCGATGAGTTCATCGTGGAACATGTGGGAGCCAACATGGGTATCCAGATCCCGCTGTTGGTTATTGGCGGAGAGTTGTCTCGGTCATGTTCGCATGGTTCCCGAACCCGTAAGTCTACACATAAGGTTCGGTGGCGCTAGGGTTGTAGAGATATTAGTATGCGGTAACCGAAAGTTGTTGAGTCCGGATGAGATCCCGGATGTCACGAGGAGTTCCGGAATGGTCCGGAGGTAAAGATTTATATATAGGAAGTCCAGTTTCGGCCACCGAGAAAGTTTCGGGGGTCATCGGTATTGTACCGGGACCACCGGAAGGGTCCCGGGGGTCCACCGGGTGGGGCCACCTATCCCAGAGGGGCCCATGGGCTAAAGGGGCGTGGGAACCAGCCCCTGGTGGGCTGGTGCGCCCCCCCTTGGGCCTCCCATGCGCCTAGGGTTGGAAACCCTAAGGGGTGGGGGCGCCTCCACTTGGCTTGGAGGCCAAGCCACCCCTAGGGCAGCCGCCCCCCTCCCTAGATGGGATCTACAAGGGGCCGTCGCCCCCCTTAGGCCCCTATATATAGTGGAGGGGAAGGAGGGCAGCCGCACTGAGTCCTGGCGCCTCCTCCCTCCGTGACACCTCTTCCTCCCGCTTGCGCTTGGCGAAGCCACTGCCGGGATCCCGCCACTTCCACCACCATGCCGTCGTCTCTTGGATCTCCATCAACCTCTCCTTCCTTGCTGGATCAAGAAGGAGGAGATGTCTCTCCCAACCGTATGTGTGTTGAACGCGGAGGTGCCGTCCGTTCGGCGCTAGGATCATCGGTGATTTGGATCTGAGTATGACTCCATCAACCCCGTTCACTTGAGCGCTTCGCTTAGCGATCTACAAGGGTATGTAGATGCACTCCCTTCCCTCGTTGCTAGATTACTCCATAGATTGATCTTGGTGATGCGTAGAAAATTTTGAATTTCGCTACTCCCCAACAAATCCATAATGGAACTAGCAATTGGTTTTGCTACATCATTTGGTTTGTTTTACGTGATGGCAACGGCGGCCATCCTCATTTGTTGCAACGAACAAGGAAAAAGTTTCTACCGCTGAGCTTTTTGCTACCACGACGATCGCTAAAGCAATGACCATGAGGTGGTTTGCAAACAAGCGAGTTGTTTCGTAGGAAGCACTAAGTGGAACTAGCTTCGGTTTTTTGCAACCGCAAAATCAAGATTTGGAACCGCATGTGATTTTGTTGCATCCATCATGGCGAACTACGACCGTGTGGCGGCAAGATTATTTTTTTGCAAGCGTCTTATGATTTTGCTACTATCGGTGAGGATTTTGCTACATCCATCATGCGGAGTCGCGACCCGCGACAATGGCGGCGGCGACGGATTTGCTTCAACCGTCGTTTTTTTGCTACGTTGGCGGATTTTTCTGCTACATCCATGAACGGCGTTGAATCTTGGTCGTTGTTAGCGCAACCCGGCGGCGAAGTTTCGACGGCGAGGGGTGGCGACAGCGCATCGTCAGTCTTTGCAATCATGGAGCTCGCCCGAGCCGCTATCTCTATCACCATCGGAGCTGCCACAGCGGGTGGACGCGGCTACATGCGTGGAGCCTGCGATAAGTGTGGCGGCGACCGCGTGAGGGAAGACGAGGAGGCGAGGCGGTCGGCGGCGTCTGGGCGGACTTTTTTCCTCTCGTTTTTCCGTGCGAGAGGTTAACGATGAGGGCAGAACAGATCTGATATTTGTTTTTTCCGTGGGGACAAATCTAACGGTTGTAAGTGCAGATCAAACGGCTACGGGCAGACCGGCCGAAAAATCCAACCGGCGCGCCGACGCCCAGCAGTGGCCTTTTCTTAACTACCTTTCCCATTTTGATTATGCTTGCTTGATAGACGATAGTGGATGATTAGATGTTGATGGCTTCAATCATGTGATGCCATTAAGGAGAAAAGAGTGAAAATGAACAAAACTGACCCTTTTCTGAAAGTTCAAGACAAAATGGCCTCAATCTGAAAATATTTCACAAAATAGCTCTCTTTTGCATGGCGCTTTTGTGGTGGGCGCCATGCTAAAGAGCATGACCCCAGACTAAGGCCTCATAGCATGGCGTCCGGGCTAGGGTGTCATGCCAAATAGCATGACGCCCTAGGCCTGGGCGTCATGCAAAAGGGCCACTTTATGAAATATTATAAGAATGGGGCCATTTTGTGTTGAACTTTCAAAAAGGGTCGATTTTATCATTTTCACGAGAAAAAAGCCGTCATAAAACTTAAGCGGACTAGCTTGTCGGCACCAGGCAAGCATGTGGTGGACCCCCGAGACGAAGTGGGATACCATGTACATAGATATGTCTTGTCCAGGATGCGGTGCATGGCGGGTACAATTGTGCGAGTCAATTATTTATTGCCATATATATCTACTATGTCTTGTTAATTAGTACTAACTCTGTAAAGAAATACTAAAGGATCTTATGTTTCTTTACAGAGGGGGTACATCACAAATCTAAAATTTGTATTTGCGCACGACTGGCGTGTTTTTGAATATCCGCAAGTCAGGTGAGACCAAGTCCATCTTTGGTGCGTGTGTCGGGTCATTCAGCGTGAAAAAAGAGGCTTGACATGAACAACGAGGTCCCAGGCTTAAAAATAGAGACACCTCCCACGTTGTAGGTCTCGGATGGCTGTTGCTCATTTGTTGTGCTTGTCGGCTATGTGTCAAATCAATAAATTTGGACTGAAATTTTTCCCTTGTAGACTGACCATCACCAACGATGACACTGGTTTATGTCAAAGATAGGAAGCGAATGTAGGAGGAGGCCCTTATTGCTGAGAGTCATGTCGTAGTGTTGCATCGCACTCGGCGGCGAGGGCAACCCCCTCCTCTCATCTTCGAACTGGGATGCTTCAAGCAGGGCAGAAAGTTGTCCCGAACTTGTCGCACCGCACACCCTGTGTTGGTGGCGTGTGTTCATGCATGAGCGCGTTCATCGCCCATCCACGATTTGTAGCCAACACCGCCACCATCGTCATTGTCGTCAGCCGGCTTGTTCAAGTCAAGGTCCGGCCGTGTGCTCTGATGCCTAGGCTCGGTGATGGGCTCCGATAGGGTGTGGATCAGCCATCACCCTAACAAATCGTCTTCAACGATTTTATATTGACAAATGCCAGCTAGTAGCGAGGGACCGTTCATTGTTTATATACTAGTAACAAAGTATCCTCAAGAATTCTTCGCCATCACTGCAACTGTATCAGTCAAGATATTAGATATGGACAGACCGCTCAAAACCTACTGCTTGCATAGAAAAATTTATGCTGTGCCATCCGTTGAGTAGCTCAGTAATCCCGGAAAAAAAACTCAGTAAGACGTGAAATGAGGGTATGAAAACAATAGAACGATGTGCAAGTGACGTGTATGTTCTTAACGGAACGATGACGAGGGAAGCCCACTGTAGCAGATACTCTCTATATGTAGAGGGGATCAAGGGACACATAGGCGTGGCACCATCCATGCCTTCTATCTCAGCCACCATCTTTGTACTGCTGAAATTGGCGTGTTGAGAAATGGCGTGTACCGAAGAATGTGAGGGTTTACAGCCCGGCCAATTCTTGCCCACACACTCTGGTGATAACCCGATGTTACAGGAGCATGGTACATCAACTTCAACAGCTGTACAAAATAGATGTGTACAGAAAAGTTAGTTAGGCAATACAGTTGTGAATGCACTGCATGAACTAGTGTTTCAGTAGATGCATATGGTGTGCAGCCAACAAAATGCAAATATTCAACCTATAGTGTCCTCGTGTTCTCAAACTCATGAAAGCAGAAACGAAACAAAAGTAAAAAAACAAGAAAAATGCTTGTTTAGGGCAGGGAAACTAACATGAAAGTACATGAATGTCTGAATTATGTTGCGTTTCCACCTGCATGAGAAAGCAAGCATGGCGCTGCTGTGAGTTCAGATTCAAAATCTTCTTTAAATAGTTCAGCAAAAGTGAATGCACATACGAGAAAAGTGATACGATCATAAGAAAGCCAAGGGTAATTTCAGCATTTGAACAAAGGAGGCTGATCGTAGTGTTGTTTGTCTCCACCCACAAACAAGGCTCCTCCATGTACCTCCTAAAGATAGAGATTAAAAAAATCAGTAATTGCAAGCGTTGATACAAAGGTGCAATTTAATTGTAGAAATCAGCGACTTGCCTGTAGAAAGAGGAGCGTGCAAAATTACGCCTCAGGAATCTAGCAACATGATCAAGTGCCCAGCAAAGCACAGGCAGTAGAACAACTGAATAAAAGAAAAATGAAACTGGTAAGGCAAGAACAGAGGTTAGACTCGCAAAATTGAAAAAGCAAGAAAAGGAAGTGTGGCTTACTCTTAAAGCGTACATTTGATGTGAACATCATAAGAGAGAACATCAAATGAACAAAGTCCTTGGCTACAATTATAGACTGCAGCCAAGGCTGAATTGCAGGCATGTTCCATGCTCTTGGTTTCTACAGGCAGAGAGGGGGGGGGGGGATTGAGAAATCGTGGGAAATTGACAAAAATATAGAAAAAGGCGCTATATCTATTCATTCAGATAAGCAGACACCTACCCCATAAGTGCAGTACAAAGAATATGCTGACGAGCATATTGTTCCTAGCAACGAAAGTCTATATGCTTTGCTTGCGACATCTTTCGGTACAATTGGAAGGATTCCAAGACTAGCAACAATCAATACCTGCAAAACCACAGTTCATAACACCATATTTCACTATGACACTGTAACAACATATATTAAGAGACAATGATATAGGGTCATGACATTTGTTTTTGCTTGTGAAGCTACTTGGCGTATACGATATCAGTAGTTGAGTGGCTCACGCATATGAGAAAGAGTGACCAGGGCCTAAGAACAAAATTTGTAATCGGCGAAAGAAGTGAAATGTCTAAAGAGAATGGAACATAAGACGATAATAACACAACTTGTGCTCACAGCAAGTAGATTATGAATATGCTTTTCTACATTGAAGGGCACAAGGTAGCTATCCATACCCAAGCATTGATAGAGAAATGTATGGTTCGTCCATCGAACCGTAAAGAGTTTCCTGTCCTTTCTGTTGGTGCTGGTTGAGATGCACCAGTTGATCTCGCACTAGATCCTACATAAAAAAGAAGCAAAAAACAGTTATGAATCTGTAGAGTTCAGACTCATGTGATATGATAGAAAACATAGTGACAGTTCTTTTCCAGTTAGTTCCAATTGCCATTCCAAAAGTAGTTTATTCAGCACTAGAGTTGTGTTTTTAAAAGGGGGCAACTTTGCTGAAACCTGGCTCACTACAAAGCCGACAAGCAGAACAGGAAAACCACGGTTCTGAGAACACAGAACATATAATAATGTAGATGGTAGGAAGTAATTCCCGGACTCCCTTGTGCCAAGAATCTTGCCACTTCCTTCAGGTGAAAAACATCAAGTGCCAAATTTTATTGTCACCACACCTGTGTCACGAGCTCGGGAATTCTCACTGGATGGTGTAGATGAAGAACTTGCTGCTGATCTGTTGGATTGAGTCGAACTTGTGGAAGACATTGGCTCAACCACCAAATCAGGGTCCTGAGATGAGATGTAAAGAAGGAAAGTTAGTAATTCTGACAGTCAATTGTCATACCTAGATTATTTTACTTGGATATGACTCAGTTTGAAAAGGTTCAATTCCAAACAGCAAATAATTTGTAAGATGAACAAGTAAAACTATCGTTACACTATCGAGAAGTGGACAGAGACGTTAAGGATGGTACCTGAACATACTATCAGACCAAATGGAGAACCAGCAAATAATAGGCAAAAGTAATTGGATGGTAGCGACAGAAGAGTCACTTTTCACTAACCAACGTGAATGGTTAAGAATCTCTTTAACGAGTACAGTTTGCATCTCTTAAAAACAATGCTAATATCTAGCAGCCAGCAGTTGAACATGTCATGCTTTTGGACAGGAAAGAAAAGCAAGTTGAACATGTAAGATACAAAGGCAATAAATGGTTAATAAAAGTAAAACAAACTGTCAACTCTTCAAAAGCCTAACTGCGCAACTGCGAAATGGTGGCGTTGCGGTGAGGAAAACGTGAGAAGTTCGGACTGTGGATAAGGAAGCTAGATCACCCAGTACTTGCACACAATTTACCAATCCCAATTCTTTTGTCTCAACTGATACCATACAGCATCATAACTCAATCAGAAGGGAACAGTAAGCAACATGCTCAAGACTAGCATTGGGCTATTGGCCATACAGAGAGATCCACCCTGTCTGATGTGACCGTAAATGCAAGAGATAATCCTCCAAACATATTACAAATTGGCTCTTTTAGCTTCGAGGTGCCGCCAACTGAACCGGAGAAGGATGCAGTGAAGCCAAACTTCAGAACCCCTCCAAACTGAAGTAATATTGGTACTATTTTCATGTCCGGTGGAGTAGTTCCAATCGTACGAGCAAAGTTATTCTTTTATTATTTTAAATTATGTGATCAGCGTGGCCGGTGATCAACGTGGCCGTATTGATTAATTAGCGTTCTAATTAAAAGAGTACTACCCAAGGCAGAGGTCCTCGTACAAGTTTGTTATTAGGTAGTTTAGTTTTTTTTCTCCAAGATGTAAAAGGAGAGGATCTAGCGTGTTAGTTTGGGTCAGATTGGTTAGAGTATTTTAGGGCTTACGGCCGGTGGAGTCTCCAATATAAAAGGAGCTCTCGTCTTGTATCCAGAGGCAGGTTGAATTTTGAGGTTTATACATCTAGTATGAAGTGGCCCTCTGGGCGTTCGTTTTGTTTATCTTTGTGAAATTTTCTAAATTGAAGATTTTACTTTGGCAAGAGGATTCTGGTGCGTACACTGAGAATTTTCTAGCTATTGGCTCGAGGTCCGTCGTCACCGACGGGTTACGCGCTGGTTACGTCTACCACGGCGGGAGGTTCCTTGTGTGTCGAGGAATTGTCCGTTGGTCGTCGTCACCCTGTCTTCAGGTTATGCGTACTGTTCGCTTAATTGGGAGATTTTACCGTGGATCTTGGAGGAGTTCGTTGCATCGTAAAAGATCGGGCCGAATCAGTGGCGCGTTCGAGGTCATGCATACATCAAGTGGTATCAGATTACTGGGTTTATTACGGTGCAAATTTTCTCTTCAATTTGTTCATACAGATTCTAAAACTGCGATGAGGATGGAGTGTTATTTTGATGGTGAGATGTCCCAATGTGAGAAGGATCCGTCACGAGCCCTTTCATGGTTCCAAATCTACACAAGAGTGAAGGTTGGGCCAACTACTTGTGCTGCAATGTTTGATCGTTCTTCAGAAATAAATTTGGTGAGTCAAACCTTGGTTGATGCATTGAAGCTAGTAGTAATAGAGCATCCAGACCCATATAAGCTCAGATGGCAGGGAAAATTTGTGACAATAAAACATCAAGTAGAGGTGACTTTTGGATTTTGTGGATTTACAAATTCAGTTTTCTGTGATGTTCTTCCATATCATATGTATATGTGTAGCTTGATACTTGGTAAATCTTGGACACAAAAGAGGGAGCTACAGATTGATAAATCTGGCTATTTTTCTTGGAGGAAATTTCAGATTTTTCGTAATGGTTGGATTTATTTTGAAGCATACTCTTCCGAACAATATTTGGAAGATCGTAAGAGAAGAGACCGAGCACATGCTGCAGTTAATGCAAAGAAAGAAATAGAGCAGATCTTGCTAGAAAAGAAAAAGGCTGAGGATAGTCTTGTTGGAACTAAAAATATTTCTTCACATGAGAAGAACAAAGAGAAACCAGCAGTACCAACGAGTGGGCTGAATATGCAACTTAAGAGAGTACATGATGAAGATAGCATGGCAGTGAGCGGAGGTCAGCGCACGAGTTTATTTCAGACTCAGTGTGACATTAAGGGTACATCGTGCAAGTTAATAATTGATGGCGGTAGCTGCACTAATGGCATCAGCAAGATGTTGGTGGAGAAGCTTGGTTTGTCGACATGGCGATATGATGAACCATATCATTTGGAGTGGTTGAACAATTGTGGGAAGCTCAAAATTACACATAAGGCACGTGTAACATTTTCTGTTGGGCAGTATGTTGATGAGGTGGAATGTGATGTTTTGCCAATGAAAGTCTGCGGTTTGTTACTAGGCCGACCTTGGCAGTATGACCGCAGTGTCCAACATGCTGGAAGGACCAACACATACACTCTTATTCATAACGGAAAGCAAAGGACACTTAAATCGATGAATGAGAAATTAATTCGCTCAGATGTGATATTGATAGTGCGAAAGAAGATGGCTCCCAAGAACAACATGAAACCAAAGACGGTTTCTCTTCCAGTGAAGGAGGATGATATTCTTTCAGTAAAGAAGGTCTCTAGAGTTACCACGAAGCCGAGGACGGCTTCATTTCAAGGGAGAGAGGATGATGTGACCGTAAATGCAAGAGATAATCCTCCAAACATATTACAAATTGGCTCTTTTAGCTTTGAGGTGCCGCCAACTGAACCGGAGAAGGATGCAGTGAAGCCAAACTTCAGAACCCCTCAAACTGAAGTAATATTGGTACTATTTTCATGTCCGTGGAGTAGTTCCAATCGTACGAGCAAAGTTATTCTTTTATTATTTTAAATTATGTGATCAGCGTGGCGGTGATCAACGTGGCCGTATTGATTAATTAGCGTTCTAATTAAAAGAGTACTACCCAAGGCAGAGGTCCTCGTACAAGTTTGTTATTAGGTAGTTTAGTTTTTTCTCCAAGATGTAAAAGGAGAGGATCTAGCGTGTTAGTTTGGGTCAGATTGGTTAGAGTATTTTAGGGCTTACGGCGGTGGAGTCTCAATATAAAAGGAGCTCTCGTCTTGTATCCAGAGGCAGGTTGAATTTTGAGGTTTATACATCTAGTATGAAGTGGCCCTCTGGGCGTTCGTTTTGTTTATCTTTGTGAAATTTTCTAAATTGAAGATTTTACTTTGGCAAGAGGATTCAGGTGCGTACACTGAGAATTTTCTAGCTATTGGCTCGAGGTCCGTCATCATCGACGGGTTACGCGCTGGTTACGTCTACCACGACGGGAGGTTCCTTGTGTGTCGAGGAATTGTCCGTTGGTCGTCGTCACCCTGTCTTCAGGTTACGCGTACTGTTCGCTTAATTGGGAGATTTTACCGTGGATCTTGGAGGAGTTCGTTGCATCGTAAAAGATCGGGCCGAATCAGTGGCGCGTTCGAGGTCGTGCATACATCACTGTCTGAAGAAAAAAGTGCAAAGACTGCATGTACCTCCTAGAGGCGAAAACCACGTGAGTCTCAGTTATTTCGCCAAAAGAAAATACAAATTGGAGGCAGCTAACATTTGGTGTACAAATGAACGGTAAAGCACAGAAGAACGTGTTAATTATGTGTTCATTAAATTAAATCTTCGCCACTGAGACGCATTAATTTGCCCTAACAACAATCCATGGGGAAGACTAACATGGGTCTCCTGATGTTTGAGTTACATTAAGCCCTATCAATCAGATGAAGCACTCACAGTTCATCAAAGAAGACATTGCAATGCAGTATCAAAGTATAGGCACACCGAATTTATAAATGTGGGATAGTATAACTTAAAATCACGGCAACTGCATGGAACCAATGCCAAAGTGTGACACCTGAACCCAATGATGCCGATATCATGCAACCCGATAATACCCAACTGGTAGTACGACGCTAGCGGTGCAGCTGCTGCAACCTACATTCTGATTAACAGCCCATCCCATGGGACTCTAAGTCTCTAACAGCATCAAATTCAAGCCATCGACCATTTGGCAACGATTAATTCTCCCCGACACCAACACACCGGAGCTAAGTCAAACAGATCGAACTAGCAGTTATCCGCCCGATCCAAAAAACCGGGGGAGACCGTCGTATTGAAGGGGGGGTCTTACGTTGTATCTGTGGTAGAACTTGCGCTTGAAGTGGTCGACGACGTCGGGGCGGGAGGCGAGGTGGGGCGGGACGAGGACGTTGGACCAGTACCCTGCCCACCGCGCGTCGTTCTCGTAGTCGTACGCTCCCGCCGCGATCCGCTTCAGCTTCTGCGGGTCCCCGCCGCCGGTGCTCTCGCCCGCCTCCCCCATCGCCGCGCTGGATCCTCCTGCCTACTCTGGGGTTTGGGTTTGGAGACTCGTGATCCGGGACGAAACGAAGATGATGAGAGGTGTGACTGCAAAACTTTTCTGTTTTTTTTTTTTTTGACAAACTCAGAAATTTTCTGTTGGTGCGACCCAAATGGGTTGCGAGAGGGAAGACTATTCTTTTTTATTTTTGTCTCGCACAGTGGGAGCGATATTTTTTTTATTAAAACACCTCTAATTTTATTCATAATCATAACAATAATTACAGGTACACTGATTTGGACCTAAAATCCAAAAAAATACAAAGTAACTCTTATGACTAAGAATTATAATGAAATCTCTTGAAAACGCCTTCTTCACGACGTCAATATCTGCTCGAAGAAATACTCCAAAGACTTCAATAAAGAGGCTGCAATTTGACTAGAGCAACGATGTTGTCACTCTTTCATCCGCACGAACATTACCAATAATGATTTTCGAAAGCGCCTTGAGTCGCCCATCCAAAGAGATGGGAAGCCTTGATCGATGAACGTACTTGGACCGGGGATGATCCCCTAAAAGTGTAGGCCGTCGAATCACTATATCTTCACCATGTTGTTGATGGAAGATTTCACCTTCACAAAAAATCAGACCAACAAAAAGGCTTGACACAACAACTTAAACTCATCAGATCTGAATAATCGGGATCTGCGAGGACAGAAAACTCTCTAATGTCATTGCACCGCCGAAAGAACGAGAGGAAATTTATTCTGATAAAACTATAATGATAGACAATGGCGAAGGACACAGAGGTCTTGAAGATCCAAGGTCCCCCATCCCCACCCCTCAGCGCAAAGATAGAAGCCGGAGGCGAGGGGACCTAAATTTCTTGGATGACGGCGGTGGCGGCACGAGAAACCCTGACAATGAAAAATGTTAGCAGTTGGATTTCAGACTATTCTAGATCTATCGCCCCCCATGGCAAGGAATTGGCCGAGCAGGACTGGGATGGGCTACGTCCATTTCAGGAGGCCCACTCGACTGGCCTCAACATGAAGCCCACTCAGCTAGGCGCACCTCGAAGTCCACTCGGTTGAGTGTTAGTGCCCCATAAGACAGACGTCACGGCACACTAAATGGAAGATGCTTCTGCAATCATGGGAAGTTGGATTTCAAACTTGCTTGGATTTCATCGGTGATGATGTGTGTTAGAACTACTTCTTTTTCAGTTCTTTTTAATGAAGACCAGCTAAAGGAATCTAAACCGATCAGAGAAATCCGTCAGGGAGATCACATATCTCCTTATTTGTGTTTACTTGAGTTGAAGGTTTGTCATACTTATTACAGAGCATGAGTAGATTGAATGACCAGATAGGTATGAAGGTGGCAGCAACAGCACCATGTGTTAGCCATTTACTATTTGCAGACGATGGTCTCTTGTATTGAGAGCAACGGCGGCGGTTACGCAAGAGGTCACAGGGGTGTTGCAACTCTATTGTCAAGCTTCAGGTCAAAGAATAAATTTGGACAAGTCATCGGGTTTTTTCAGCAAGGGATGTCCAAACGACTTGAGAACGGAGATCAAGCAAGTGTTGCATGTTCATGATGAAGCTTTGAACGAGAAGTACTTAGGAATGACTACCAATGTTGGGAGATCAAAGAATGTTGTTTTCAAATATCTAAAAGATAGGATATGAAAGAGAATTCAAGGATGGATTGAGCAGATTCTTTCAAGCTGGAGGTAAAGAGGTACTAATAAAGTTCGTTGCACATGCATTACTGACATATGCCATGGGGTGCTTCAAGCTCCCAAGAGGAATATGCGAGCATATTGATGGGATCCTGACAAAGTTTTTGTGGGGAATGAAAAATGGCAAGAGGCGCACTGCTTGGGTTTCCTGGAGTAGCATGACCAAACCGAAACATAAGAGGGGGTATGGGTTTTAGAAACATGGAGCTTTTCAACTTAGCCTTGCTGGCAAAACAGTGATGGAGAATAATCCAGCAACCAAATTCATTGAGTGCACAAATTTTGAAGGCGAAATATTTCCCGGATGGCGATTTCCTAACAACACAGTTGAGCTAAAAAACTCACATATTTGGTGCTCCATCCTTGGCGAGGGGGAGATACTTGCACAAGGCCTCATCGTAAGGATTGGGAATGGTAGGAAATCTCACATCTGGAATGAAAACTAGCTACCTAGGTGTGACACCCTCATAATCAAGCTACAGTAATCCCATGTTGATGGTGCCACGTTGATACGTCTCCAACGTATCTATAATTTTTTTCCATGCTATATATTATATGTTTTGGATGTTTTATATGAAGGAAATATGCCCTAGAGGCAATAATAAAGTTATTATTTATTTCCTTATATCATGATAAATGTTTATTATTCATGCTAGAATTGTATTAACCGGAAACATAATACATGTGTGAATACATAGACAAACAGAGTGTCACTAGTATGCCTCTACTTGACTAGCTCGTTAATCAAAGATGGTTATGTTTCCTAACCATAGACATGAGTTGTCATTTGATTAACGGGATCACATCATTAGGAGAATGATCTGATTGACATGACCCATTCCGTTAGCCTAGCACTTGATCGTTTAGTATGTTGCTATTGCTTTCTTCATGACTTATACATGTTCCTATAACTATGAGATTATGCAACTCCCGTTTACCGGAGGAACACTTTGGGTACTACCAAACGTCACAACGTAACTGGGTGATTATAAAGGAGTACTACAGGTGTCTCCAAAGGCAGATGTTGGGTTGGCGTATTTCGAGATTAGGATTTGTCACTCCGATTGTCGGAGAGGTATCTCTGGGCCCTCTCGGTAATACACATCACTAAGCCTTGCAAGCATTACAGCTAATGAGTTAGCTGTGAGATGATGTATTACGGAACGAGTAAAGAGACTTGCCGAAGAATGAGATTGAACTAGGTATTGGATACCAACGATCGAATCTCGGGCAAGTAACATACCGATGACAAAGGAACAACGATGTTGTTATGCGGTTTGACCGATAAAGATCTTCGTAGAATATGTAGGAGCCAATATGGGCATCCAGATTCCGCTATTGGTTATTGACCAAGAATAGTTCTAGGTCATGTCTACATAGTTCTCGAACCCGTAGGGTCCGCACGCTTAAGGTTTCGATGGCAGTTATATTATGAGTTTATGAGTTTTGATGTACCGAAGGAGTTCGAGTCCCGGATGAGATCGGGGACATGACGAGGAGTCTCGAAATGGTCGAGACGTAAAGATCGATATATTGACGACTATATTCGGAGTTCGGAAAGGTTCGAATGATTCGGTATTTTTTGAGTACTGGGAGAGTTACGAGAATTCGCCGGGAGAAGTATTGGGCCTTATTGGGCCCTCGGGAAAGAGAGAGGGCTGCCTAGGGCAGGCCGCGCCCCATGGCCTAGTCCGAATTGGACTAGGGGAGGGGCCGCACCCCTTCCTTCCCTCCCTCTCTCTTCCCTTACTTGTCTCCTACTCCCAATACATGGAAGGACTCCTAGTTGGACTAGGAAGGGAATCCTACTCCGGTGGGAGTAGGACTCCCCATGGCGCGCCCTACTAGGGCCGGCCTCCTCCTCCCTCCCTCCTTTATATACGGGGCGGGGGCACCCCATGAACACACAAGTTGATCTTCGTGATCGTTCCTTAGCCGTGCAGCGGTGCCCCCTCCACCATATTCCACCTCGGTCATATTGTAGCGGTGCTTAGGCGAAGCCCGCGACGGTAGAACATCAAGATCGTCACCACGCCTGTCGTCTTGTGGAACTCCTCCCGACGCTTTGCTGGATCGGAGCCCGGGATCGCCATCGAGCTGAACGTGTGCTAAGAACTCGGAGGTGCCGAGTAACGGTGCTTGGATCGGTCGGATCGTGAAGACGCACGACTACATCAACCGCGTTGATATAACGCTTCGCTTTCGGTCTCACGAGGGTACGTGGACGACACTCTCCCCTCTCGTTGCTATGCCATCACCATGGTCTTGCGTGATCGTAGGAAAATTTTGAAATTACTCGTTCCCCAACAGTGGCATCCGAGCCTGGTTTTATGCGTTGATGTCATATGCACGAGTAGAACACAAGTGAGTTGTGGGCGATATAAGTCATCGCTTACCAGCATGTCATACTTTGGTTGGCGGTATTGTGAGATGAAGCGGCCCGGACCGACATTACGCCAGACGCTTACGCGAGACTGGTTTCACCGCTGCGAGCACTAGTTGCTTAAAGGTGACCGCGGTGTCTCTCTCTCTCACTTTAGTTGAACCGAGTGTGGCTACGCCCGTCCTTGCGAAGGTTAAAACAACACTAACTTGACAAACTATCGTTGTGGTTTTGATGCGTAGGTAAGAACGGTTCTTGCTCAGCCCGTAGCAGCCACGTAAAACTTGCAACAACAAAGTAGAGGACGTCTAACTTGTTTTTGCAGGGCATGTTGTGATGTGATATGGTCAAGACGTGATGCTATATTTTATTGTATGAGATGATCATGTTTTGTAACCGAGTTATCGGCAACTGGCAGGAGCCATATGGTTGTCACTTTATTGTATGAAATGCAAACGCCATGTAATTGCTTTACTTTATCACTAAGCGGTAGCGATAGTCGTAGAAGCAATAGTTGGCGAGACGACAACGATGCTACGATGGAGATCAAGGTGTCACGCCGGTGACGATGGTGATCATGACGGTGCTTCGGAGATGGAGATCACAAGCACAAGATGATGATGGCCATATCATATCACTTATATTGATTGCATGTGATGTTTATCTTTTATGCATCTTATTTTGCTTTGATTGACGGTAGCATTTTAAGATGATCTCTCACTAAAATTATCAAGTAGTGTTCTCCACGAGTATGCACTGCTGCCAAAGTTCGTCGTGCCGAGACACCACGTGATGATCGGGTGTGATAAGCTCACGTCCATCTACAACGGGTGCAAGCCAGTTTTGCACACGCAGAATACTCAGGTTATGCTTGACGAGCCTAGCATATGCAGATATGGCCTGGAACACGGAGACTGAAAGGTCGAGCGTGAATCATATAGTAGATATGATCAACATAAGATGTTCACCATTGAAAACTACTCCATCTCACGTGATGATCGGTTATGGTTTAGTTGATTTGGATCACGTGATCACTTAGATGACTAGAGAGATGTCTGTCTAAGTGGGAGTTCTTAAGTAATATGATTAATTGAACTTAAATTTATCATGAACTTAGTCCCGTAGTATTTTGCAGATTATGTTGTAGATCAATAGCTCGCGTTGTTGCTTCCTTGTGTTTTATATGTGTTCCTAGAGAAAATTGTATTGAAAAATGTTAGTAGCAATATTGCGGATTAGATCCGTGATCCGAGGTTTATCCTCATTGCTGCCTGTAAGAATTATGTCCTTGATGCACCGCTAGGTGACAGACCTATTGCAGAGCAGATGCGAGACGTTATGAGCGTTTGGCTAGCTCAATATGATGACTACTTGATAGTTTAGTGCACCATGCTTAAACGGCTTAGAATCGGGACTTCAAAGACGTTTTGAACGTCATGGACCATATGAGATGTTCCAGAGTTGAAGTTAATATTTCAAGCAAATACCCGAGTTGAGAGATATGAAGTCTCCAACAAGTTCTATAGCTAAAAGATGGAGGAGAATCGCTCAACTAGTGAGCATGTTCTCGATTGTCAGGTACTTCAATCGCTTGAATCAAGTGGGAGTTAATCTTCCGGATAAGATAGTGATTGATGAATTCTCTAGTCACCATCACTAAGTTACTAGAACTTCGTGATGAACTATAGTATGCAAGGGATGACGAAAACAATTCCCAAGCTCTTCGCGATGCTAAAATCGGCGAAGGTAGAAATCAAGAAAACATCAAGTGTTGATGGTTGACAAGACCACTAGTCTCAAGGAAAAGGGCAAAGGGAAGAAGGGAACTTCAAGAAGAACGGCAAGCAAGTTGCTACTCGAGTGAAGAAGCCCAAGTCCGGACCTAAGCACGAGACTAAGTGCTTTTGCTACAATGGAACTGGTCCTTTGAAGCGGAACTACCCCAAGTATTTGGCTGATAAGAAGGATGGCAAAGTGAACAAAGGTATATTTGATATACAGATTATTGATGTGTATTTTACTAGTGTTCGTAGCAACCCTCGGTATTTGATCTTGGTTCGGTTGCTAAGAGTAGTAACTCAAACAGGAGTTGCGAATGAATGAAACTAGTTGAAGGGAAGTGACGATGAGTGTTGGAAATAGTTCCAAGATTGATATGATCATCATCACACACTCCTTATATTTTCGAGATTAGTGTTAAAAGCCAAATAAATGTTATTTAGCGTTTGCGTTGAGCATGAATATGATTTGATCATGTTTATTGCGATACGGTTATTCATTTGAAGTTAAAGAATAATTGTTATTCTGTTTACATGAATAAGACCTTCAATGGTCATACACCCAATAAAAATAGTTTGTTGGATCTCGATCGTAGTAATACACATATTCATAATATTGATGCCAAAAGATGCAAAGTTAATAATGATAGTGCAACTTATTTGTGGCACTGCCGTTTAGGTCATATTGGTGTAAAGCGCATGAAGAAACTCCATGCTGATGGGATTTTGGAATCACTTGATTATGAATCACTTGATGCTTGCGAACCATGCCTTATGGGCAAGATGACTAAAGACTCATTCTCCGGAACAATGGAGCGAGCAAATGACTTATTGGAAATAATACATACCGATGTATGCGGTCCGATGAGTGTTAAAGCTCACGGCAAATATCGTTATTTTCGACCTTCACAAGATGATTTGAGCAGATATGAGTATATCTACTTAATGAAGCACAAGTCCGAAACATTTGAAAAGTTCAAATAATTTCAGAGTGAAGTGGAGAATCATCGTAATAAGAAAATAAAGTTTCGCGATCGATCGTGGAGATGAATATTTGAGTTACGAGTTTGGTCTTCAATGAAAACAATGTGGAATAGTTTCACAGCTCACGCCACCGGAACACCACAACGTTATGGTGTGTCCGAACGTCAGAATCAGTACTTTATTTTTGATATGGTGCGATCTATGATGTCTCTTCTTGATTTACCAATATAGTTTTGGGGTTATGCATTAGAGACAGCTGCATTCACATTAAAAGGGCACCATCTAAATCCGTTGAGACGACAACATATGAACTGTGGTTTAGCAAGAAACCCAAGTTGACGTTTCTTAAAGTTTGGGGCTGCGATGCTTATGTGAAAAAGTTTCATCCTGATAAGCTCGAACCCAAATCGGAGAAGTGCGTCTTCATAGAATACCCAAAGGAAAATAGTTGGGTACACCTTCTATCACAGATCCGAAGGCAAGTTATTCGTTGCTAAAAATGGATCCTTTCTAGAGAAGGAGTTTCTCTCGAAAGAAGTGAGTGGGAGGAAAGTAGAACTTGATGAGGTAATTGTACCTTCTCCCTTATTGGAAAGTAGTTCATCACAGAAATCAGTTCTAGTGATTCCTACACCAATTAGTAAGGAAGTTAATGATGATGATCATGAAACTTCAGATCAAGTTGCTACCAAACCTCGTAGATCTTCCAGAGTAAGATCCACACCAGAGTGGTGCGGTAATCATGTTCTGGAAGTCATGTTACTAGAACATGATGAAACCTACGAACTATGAGGAAGCGATGATGAGCCCAAATTCCGCGAAATGGCTTGAGACCATGAAATCTGAGATAGGATCCATGTATGAGAACAAAGTATGGACTTTGATTGACTTGCTCGATGATCGCAAGCCATGTTAAATAAATGGATCTTAAAGAGGAAGACGGACACCGATAGTAGTGTTACTATCTACAAAGCCCGACTTGTCACAAAAAGGTTTTCGACAAGTTCAAGGTGTTGACTACAATGAGATTTTCTCAAGCAGTAGCGATGCTTAAGTCTGTCCGAATCATGTTAGCAATTGCCACATTTTATGAAATCGGCAAATGGATGTAAAACTACATTCTTTAATGGATTTATTAAAGAAGAGTTGTATATGATGCAACAAGAAGGTTTTGTCAATCCTAAAGGAGCTAACAAAATGCGCAAGCTCCAGCGATCCATCTATGGTGGTGCAAGCATCTCGGAGTTGGAATAAACGCTTTGATAGTGTGATCAAAGCATATGGTTTTATATGACTTTTGGAGAAGCCTGATTTACAAGAAAGTGAGTGGGAGCACTACAACATTTCGATAAGTATATGTGAATGACATATTGTTGATCGGAAATAATGTAGAATTATTCGCAAAGCATAAAGGAGTATTTGAAAGGAGTTTTTCAAAGAAGGACCTCGGTGAAGCTGCTTACATATTGAGCATCAAGATCTATAGAGATAGATCAAAGACGCTTGATAAGTTTTTCAATGAATACATACCTTGACAAGATTTTGAAGTAGTTCAAAATGGAACAATCAAAGAAAGAGTTCTTGCCTGTGTTACAAGGTGTGAGATTGAGTAAGACTCAAAACCCGACCACGGCAGAAGATAGAAAGAGAATGAAAGTCATTCCCTATGCATCAGCCATAGGTTCTATAAAGTATGTCATGCTGTGTACCAGATCTATTGCATACCCTACCACTAAGCTTGGCAAGGAGTAAAATAGTGATCTAGGAGTAGATCAATGGACAATGGTCAAAATTATCCTTAGTAGAATAAGGATATGTTTCTCGATTATGGAAGTGAAAAAGGTTCGTAAGTAAAGGGTTACGCCGATGCAAGTTTTAAACACTAATCTAGATGACTTTGAGTCTCAATCTGGATACATATTGAAAGTGGGAGCAATTAGCTAGAGTAGCTCCATGCGAGCATTGTAGACATAGAAATTTGCAAAATACTTACGGCTCGAATGTGACAGGACCGTTGACTAAAATTATCTCACAAGCAAAACATGATCACACCTTAGTACTCTTTGGGTGTTAATCACATAGCGATGCGAACTAGATTATGACTCTAGTAAACCCTTTGGGTGTTGATCACATATCGATGTGAACTATGGGTGTTAATCACATGGTGATGTGAACTATTGTTGTTAAATCACATGGCGATGTGAACTAGATTATTGACTCTAGTGCAAGTGGGAGATCTGAAGGAAATATGCCCTAGAGGCAATAATAAAGTTATTATTTATTTCCTTATATCATGATAAATGTTTATTATTCATGCTAGAATTGTATTAACCGGAAACATAATACATGTGCGAATACATAGACAAATAGAGTGTCACTAGTATGCCTCTACTTGACTAGCTCGTTAATCAAAGATGGTTATGTTTCTAACCATAGACATGAGTTGTCATTTGATTAACGGATCACATCATTAGGAGAATGATCTGATTGACATGACCCATTCCGTTAGCCTAGCACTTGATCGCTTAGTATGTTGCTATTGCTTTCTTCATGACTTATACATGTTCCTATAACTATGAGATTATGCAACTCCTGTTTACGGAGGAACACTTTGGGTACTACCAAACGTCCACAACGAATCGGGTGATTATAAAGGAGTACTACAGGTGTCTCCAAAGGCAGATGTTGGGTTGGCGATTTCGAGATTAGGATTTGTCACTCCGATTGTCGGAGAGGTATCTCTGGGCCCTCTCGGTAATACACATCACTAAGCCTTGCAAGCATTACAGCTAATGAGTTAGCTGTGAGATGATGTATTACTGAACGAGTAAAGAGACTTGCCAAGAACGAGATTGAACTAGGTATTGGATACCGACGATCGAATCTCGGGCAAGTAACATACCGATGACAAAGGGAACAACGATGTTGTTATGCGGTTTGACCGATAAAGATCTTCGTAGAATATGTAGGAGCCAATATGGGCATCCAGGTTCCGCTATTGGTTATTGACCAAGAATAGTTCTAGGTCATGTCTACATAGTTCTCGAACCCGTAGGGTCCGCACGCTTAAGGTTTCGATGATGCTTATATTATGAGTTTATGAGTTTTGATGTACCGAAGGAGTTCGAGTCCCGGATGAGATCGGGGACATGACGAGGAGTCTCAAATGGTCGAGACGTAAAGATCGATATATTGGACGACTATATTCGAGTTCGGAAAGGTTCCAATGATTCGGTATTTTCGGAGTACCGGAGAGTTACGAGAATTCGCCGGGAGAAGTATTGGGCCTTATTGGGCCCTCGGGAAAGAGAGAGGGCTGCCTAGGGCAGGCCGCGCGCCCATGGCCTAGTCCGAATTGGACTGGGGAGGGCCGCACCCTTCCTTCCCTCCCTTCTCTCTTCCCTTACTTGTCTCCTACTCCCAATACATGGAAGGACTCCTAGTTGGACTAGGAAAGGGGAATCCTACTCCCGGTGGGAGTAGGACTCCCCATGGCGCCCTACTAGGGCCGGCCTCCTCCTCCCTCCCTCCTTTATATATACGGGGCAGGGGCACCCATGAACACACAAGTTGATCTTCGTGATCGTTCCTTAGCCGTGTGCGGTGCCCCCTCCACCATATTCCACCTCGGTCATATTGTAGCGGTGCTTAGGCGAAGCCTCGCGACGGTAGAACATCAAGATCGCCACCACGCGTCGTCAGGCCGTGGAACTCCTCCCCGACGCTTTGCTGGATCGGAGCCCGGGGATCGTCATCGAGCTGAACGTGTGCTAAGAACTCGGAGGTGCCGGAGTAACGGTGCTTGGATCGGTCGGATCGTGAAGACGTACGACTACATCAACCGCGTTGATATAACGCTTCCGCTTTCGGTCTACGAGGGTACGTGGACAGACACTCTCCCCTCTCGTTGCTATGCCATCACCATGGTCTTGCGTGATCGTAGGAAAATTTTGAAATTACTACGTTACCCAACATTATATGCATTAATATGAATTTTATATTATTTTTGGGACTAACCTATTAACCTAGAGCCCAGTGCCAGTTTCTGTTTTTTCCTTGTTTTTGAGTTTCGCAGAAAAGGAATACCAATCGAGTGTAAATAGAATAAAACCTTCACGATGATTATTCCAGGACCAGAACACACCCCAGAGACTTGGAGATCAAGTCGAAAGAGCCATGATAACCCACAAGTATAGGGGATCGCAACAGTTTTCGAGGGTAAAGTATTCAACCCAAATCTATTGATTCGACAGGGGAGCCAAAGAATATTCTCAAGTATTAGCAGTTGAGTTGTCAATTCAACCACACCTGGATAACTTAATATCTGCAACAAAGTATTTAGTAGCAAAGTAGTATGGAAGTAACGGTAATGGTGGCAAAAGTAACAGTGATAGTTTTGTAGTGATTGTAACAGTAGCAACGGAAAAGTAAATAAGCGAAGAACAGTATGTGAAAAGCTCGTAGGCATTGGATCGGTGATGGAGAATTATGCCGGATGCGATTATTCATGCAACAATTATAACATAGGTGACACAAAACTAGCTCCAATTCATCAATGTAATATAGACATGTATTCCGAATATAGTCATGCGTGCTTATGGAAAAGAACTTGCATGGCATCTTTTGTCCTACCTCCCGTGGCTGCGGGGTCCTATTGGAAACTAAGGGATATTAAGGCCTCCTTTTAATAGAGTACCGGACCAAAGCATTAACACTTAGTGAATACATGAACTCCTCAAACCATGGTCATCACCGGGAGTGGTCCCGATTATTGTCACTTCGGGGTTGCCGGATCATAACACATAGTAGGTGACTATAGACTTGCAAGATAGGATCAAGAACTCACATATATTCATGAAAACATAATAGGTTCAGATCTGAAATCATGGCACTCGGGCCCTAGTGACAAGCATTAAGCATAGCAAAGTCATAGCAACATCAATCTCAGAACATAGTGGATACTAGGGATCAAACACTAACAAAACTAACTCGATTACATGATAAATCTCATCCAACCCATCACCGTCCAGCAAGCCTACGGTGGAATTACTCACGCATGGCGGTGAGCATCATGAAATTGGTGATGTAGGATGGTTGATGATAACGATGGCGACGGATTCCCCTCTCCGGAGCCCCGAACGAACTCCAGATCAGCCCTCCCGAGAGAGATTAGGGCTTGGCGGCGGCTCCATATCGTAAAACGCGATGAATCCTTCTCTCTGATTTTGTTCTCCCGAACACGAATATATAGAGTTGGAGTTGAGGTCGGTGGAGCTCCAGGGGGCCCACGAGGCAGGGGGAGTGCTCAGGGGGGTAGGCGCACCCCCACCCTCATGGACAGGGTGTGGGCCCTCTGGCCTTGACTCTTTCGCCAGTATTTTTTATATATTCCAAAATAATTCTCTGTTGATTTTCAGGTCATTCCGAGAACTTGAACTTTTATTTCTGCAAAAAATAACACCATGGCAATTCTGCTGAAAACAACGTCAGTCCGGGTTAGTTCCATTCAAATCATGCAGTTAGAGTTCAAAACAAGGGCAAAAGTGTTTGGAAAAGTAGATACGTTGGAGACGTATCAACTCCCCCAAACTTAAACCTTTGCTTGTCCTCAAGCAATTCAGTTGATAAACTGAAAGTGATAAAGAAAAACTTTTACAAACTCTGTTTGCTCTTGTTGTTGTAAATATGTAAAGCCAGCATTCAAGTTTTCAGCAAAGATTATGAACTAACCATATTCATAATAACACTTAGGTCTCATGTTTACTCATGTCAATGGCATAATCAACTAGCGAGCAATAATAATAAATCTCGGATGACAACACTTTCTCAAAACAATCATGATATGATATAACAAGATGGTATGTCGCTAGCCCTTTCTGAGACTGCAAAACATAAATGCAGAGCACCTTTGAAGATCCAGGACTAACTAAACATTGTAATACATGGTAAAAGAGATCCAGTCATAGTTATACTCAATATAAATTAATAGTAATAGATGCAAATGACAGCGGTGCTCTCCAGCTGGTGCTTTTTAATAAGAGGGTGATGACTCAGCATAAAAGTAAATAGATAGGCCCTTCGCAGAGGGAAGCAGGGATTTGTAGAGATGCCAGAGCTCGGTTTTTGAAATAGAGGTAAATAATATTTTGAGCGGCATACTTTCATTGTCAACATAACAACTGAGAGATCTCGATATCTTCCATGCTACTCACATTATAGGCGGTTCCCAAACAGAATGGTAAAGTTTATACTCCCCCTCCACCAACAAGCATCAATCCCTGGCTTGCTCGAAACAACGAGTGCCTCCAACTAACAAGAGACCCGGGGGAGTTTTGTTTGCAATTATTTCGATTTGATTTGCATAAAGCATGGGACTGGGCATCCCGCTGACCAGCCATTTTCTCGTGAGTGAGGAGCGGAGTCCACTCCTCTTGAGAATAACCCGCCTAGCATGAAAGATACAGACAACCCTCGTTGATACATGAGCTATTTGAGCATACAAAACAGAATTTCATTTGAAGGTTTAGAGTTTGGCACATACAAAATTACTTGGAACGACAGGTAGATACCGCATATATAGGAAGGTATGGTGGACTCATGTGGAATAACTTTGGGGTTTATGGAAGTGGATGCACAAGCAGTATTCCCGCTTAGTACAAGTGAAGGCTAGAAAAAGACTGGGAAGCGACCAAGTAGAGAGCGACAACAGTCATGAACATGCATTAAAATTAATAAACATTGAGTGCAAGCATGAGTAGGATATAATCCACCATGAACATAAATATCGTGAAGGCTATGTTGATTTTGTTTCAACTACATGCGTGAACATGTGCCAAGTCAAGTCACTTGAATCATTCAAAGGAGGATACCACCCTATCATACCACATCACAACCATTTTAATAGCATGTTGGCACGCAAGGTAAACCATTATAAACTCCTAGCTAATTAAGCATGGCATAAGCAACTATAATCTCTAATTGTCATTGAAAACATGTTTATTCATAATAGGCTGAATCAGGAATGATGAACTAATCATATTTACAAAAACAAGAGAGGTCGAGTTCATACCAGCTTTTCTCATCTCAATCAGTCCATCATATATCGTCATTATTGCCTTTCACTTGCACGACCGAACGATGTGGAAAAAATAATAATAGTGCACGTTGGACTAAGCTGGAATCTGCGAGCATTCAATAAACAGGAGAAGACAAGGCAATATGGGCTCTTGGTTAAATCAACAATAATGCATATAAGAACCACTTTAACAATTTCATCATGGTCTTCTCCTATCGACCCCCAAAGAAAAGAAGTAAAACTATTTACGCGGGAAAGCTCCCAACAAGCAAAAGAAGAACAGGAAATATTTTTGGGTTTTCTTTTAATTAATACTACTACAGCAAGAAAAGTAAGCTATCTAAAAGCTACAACTATTTTTTTTGTTTTTCTTAAGGTTTTTCAAACACACAAGAAGAAAGCACAAAAAGGAAAATAAACTAGCATGGGTAGTACAATAAAAAAGTATGAGCACCGACAACTAGCATGAGTGTGTGAACATAAATGTAATGTCGGTGAGAAATACGTACTCCCCCAAGCTTAGGCTTTTGGCCTAAGTTGGTCTACAGCCACGGCTGGCCTGGCGGATATCCAAAGTTGTAGCTGGGGTCGTACTGAGAAGCAGCGGCTATTGCATTGTGGGCTGCAGCTTGGAGGTGAGCTGCCCTCGTCCTCCTTTCGTACTCATTTGCCTCCTCCCTAGTTATGCCATATCTCCCCTTTGCCTGAAAGTCAAAGAAAGTAGGAGCAGGGAGAGCGACGTGATAGGTGCGTCATCTGTCAAAGATTAGTCAGTACTGGAGGAACTGATCGTTCCTCTCAACAAACTGATGACGAATCATAGCCTCATAATCTAAATAAACAGGAGGCAACTCAACATCATACTCACGTATGGGTATATCAAGAAAATTAGCTAAACGGGTTGCATAAATTCCACCAAAGAAATCTCCATTAATTCTATTATTATGCAACCTACGTGCAACAATGGCTCCCAAATTATAATG
>JAHIAM010003184.1:0-29723 GCA_021605205.1 Aegilops longissima
GACATCGAAGACTTTGAAAGTGAAGAAATTGGTGTAACCTTGAAGACTTAGTATTCATTGAGGAACATGAAGCGTGAAGACTTTTGTTTTCCTAGTTTGTTTCCTCTTTCTTGAGTCATAGGAAACACCGTCTTTGATTAAAGGGATGGTAGAAATACTAAGGAATAATTTCCGTGTGATGCTCAACTCAAAATCCTACACCTACCAATCCCTTGGTGAAGCCATTGGAAATCTCATACAGTTCAGTCATATTCTTTAGTAGGAGACTAAGTTCTTACATTCTCTGAGAATTTGTTACGGGAGGAGTTAAATTCGCCGTCTTGGATTGCCTACAGTGAGAACATGATAGCCACGAGAATTTGAGCCTCAAATTTCCGGCCGTTCTTGTGCTCTGGCATGTGTCCCAAAATATCTCGCACCTAACGGTCATATCATTGAAGGGCATTTATGTCTAATCATGTTGGGATGCTCCCTAGGCTATAAATAGCCGCCCCTACAACCACTAGCTGGTTGGTTGCTCGAAAGCGGACACTTGTCATTTGAGAGCATCCCATCCTCAGGGACTTTGGCGAAAATCATCAGTGAGGAAAACCCAAACCCAAACACCTACTAACCCAAAGTGATTGAGCATCCTGAAGAGATTGATCTGCGTGGATCGATGCTTATTACCTTTGAAGATTGTGCTTCTTCAGACGGTTAGGCGCCATGGTCTAGAGCATCCAAGAGGAATTGTGGATCGCCGAGTGACCGAGTTTGTGAAGGTTTGGAAGTCACTGAAGACTTACCACAGTGATTGGGCGAGTCTGTGAACTTAGCTCAAGGAGAATCGGTGAGGACTGTGTGTCCTCGGGTTTAAATACCTAGCCGCTCCAACCAGATGTACAAGCGAGACAGCAGTTGGAGCTGATCTACCAAATCATTGTCTTCACCAAGCTTCTGGTTCTATTTCCTTAACTCTTTCATTTCCTCATAAGCGTGTTGTGCACTTGTTCATATCGTGTTTGAAGACTTTGACTAAAGACTTTCTCAATTTCCTCAGTTCAATTTCTTGATCATTTTGTCTTCATCATGTGTTATCCGTGTTTACGCTTTACGTACTCTGTGCTGTCTTCATTTCATCATGATGACCATGCTTGTGTTACTTTATGTTTACTTGAGTACTTATTCCTGCAAGTAGTTCTTAGCTAAGAATTTCCTCACCATAAATTCCTCGATGAAGAATTCATAAAATCACCTATTCACCCACCTCTAGTCGATATACGCACTTTCAGGTCGGGGATAGCCTGCGGCGGGATGCCCCATCGTCTCCTTCCCCATGGCTGGAACCGCTCCTTGGCGTGCGCGTCGAGCCAGGGAGCAAAGAGCATGCTCTCTCCCTCCGTGACCGTGCATCCTCCACCTCCTCGCTCCTGAGCGCCCTTGTTCTTTTCTTGGGCGCCATGGCAGCCGAGAAGGGTAGGGGCGAGCGTGAGAGCGGTGGCGATGGGCGGAGAAGGGAGCTTTGGATTGGGCTCGAGGAAAAAGAAGAGGGCTGTTTCCTAGATGGGAATGGGCAAAAGGGTAAATGAGCGAGGGGCGCAGTTTACTCTTTTTATGGGGAAGGCGGAGCCGCCTCTTTCTTGTTCGGTGTGGAGGCATTGGCGCGACGCAGGCGTCTGCAACCGCTCCGCCGACCCCGTCGTGCATCAATGCAGATCATGGGGAAGCGTGGCGAACAAGAAGATTATGGTAGTTATTCCCCGCACGCATGCCCGCATCTTGTTTGGGCTGGCCCAATGGCGCCTCGCACCCGTGTCGGCCCGGCCGGGGCTCTGTCGGTGCACTAAAGTTTGGGCTCTTTAGCACCCCATACTTGTGCATGGGCAGTCGTAGCCACACCAGGCAAAGGCTAGAAGAGGCGACGAGAACAAGATACAAAGGCGAGAAAAGCAGCCAAGCCGAGACCGAGAAGGCGGAGGGCGAGCTGGACCCCAGCAAGATCCTTTCGGGATGGCTCGCGAGAACCCGACAAGATCCTTCCGGGAGCGATTTGCATATCACTCACAAAGGCACCCTTGAGGTTGAGAGCTCGACACCATCGACAATGTTAAAACCAAGATCCAAGAAGCGAGCGTAGTGGCGTCTGAGATCTTTGTGAGGGCTGGAGAAGCTCGGCAAGATCCTTGTCGGGGCGTCCGTGAAAGCCTGGTAGGATCCTTGCGGAGGCATCAGCAACTTACAGCGCAAGACTCCGCCACCCACCACCACTCCGGTCACGTGGCCAGCCTGCCCGCAGTAGCACTGTGGTGAGATCGAGATCTTCGTGAAGGCCCTGCACTGAAGGAAATATGCCCTAGAGGAAATAATAAATTTATTATTTATTTCCTTATATCATGATAAATGTTTATTATTAATGCTAGAATTGTATTAACGGAAACATAATACATGTGTGAATACATAGATAAGCGAGTGTCACTAGTATGCCTCTACTTGACTAGCTCGTTAATCGAAGATGGTTATGTTTCTAACCATAGACATGAGTTGTCATTTTATTAGCGGGATCATATCATTAGGAGAATGATGTGATTGACTTGACCCATTCCGTTAGCTAGCACTTGATCGTTTAGTATGTTGCTATTGCTTTCTTCATGACTTATATATGTTCCTATGACTATGAGATTATCAACTCCCGTTTACGGAGGAACACTTTGTGATGCTACCAAGCGTCACAACATAAGCTGGGTGATTATAAAGGTGCTCTAGGTGTCTCCAAAGGTACTTGTTGGGTTGGTGTATTTGAGATTAGGATTTGTCAATCCGATTGTGGGAGAGGTATCTCTGGGCCCACTTCGGTAATGCACATCACTATAAGCCTTGCAAGCATTGCAACTAATGAGTTAGTTAAGTGATGATGTATTACGGAGCGAGTAAAGAGACTTGCGATGGAGATTGAACTAGGTATTGAGATACAAGCGATCGAATCTCGGGCAAGTAACATACGATGACAAAGGGAACAACATATGTTGTTATGCGGTCGACCGATAAAGATCTTCGTAGAATATGTAGGAGCCAATATGAGCATCCAGGTTCCGCTATTGGTTATTGACGGAGACATGTCTCGGTCATGTCTACATAGTTCTCGAACCCGTGAAGTCGCAACAACGTTCGATGACAGTTTTATTATGAGTTTATATGTTTTGATGTACGAAGGTTGTTGAGTCCGGATGTGATCACGGACATGATGAGGAGTCTCGAAATGGTCGAGACATGAAGATTGATATATTGGGCGACTATATTCGGACAGGAAGTGTTAGGAGAAGTTTGAATAAACACGGAGTCTGCGGAGGGTTATCGAAAACCCGGGAACTAATGGGCCTCGATGGGCCTTAGTGGAGAGAGAGAGGGCCTAGGGCAGGCCAGCCCCTCCCCTCTGGTCGAGTGGACTAGGAGGGGTGGCGCCCCCTTTCCTCTCCTCTCCTCTCCTTCCTTCCCCTCTCTCCCTTTGGGTGGAAACCTACTAGGACTTGGAGTCCTAGTAGGATTCCCCTCTTGAAGCCTGCCATAGAGGGTCGGCCGGCCTCCCCTTTCTCATTTATATCTGAGGCGAGGGGCACCCCAAAGACACAACAATCGATCTGTTTGATCTCTTAGCCGTGTCGGTGCCCCCTCCACCATAGTCCACCTCGATATCTTGTGGCGGTGCTTAGGACGAAGCCCTGTGTGTAGAACATCAACATCGTCCTGCCTTGCGTCGTCTTGTGAAACTCTCCCTCAACACTCGGCTGGATCGGAGTTCGAGGGGCGTCATCGGAGCTGAGCGTGTGCTGAACTCGGAGGTGTCGTCGTTCGGTACTTGATCGGTCGGATCGTGAAGCGTCGACTACATCAACCGTGTTGTGATAGCGCTTCGCTTTTGGTCTACAAAGTGCGTGGACAACCTCTCCCTCTCGTTGCTATGCATCACCATGTTCTTGCGTGTGAGTAGGAATTTTTTGAAATTACTCGTTCCCCAACGATTGCATCGAGCCTGGTTTTCGTAGATGTTATATGCGAGTAGAACACAAGTGAGTTGTGGGCGATATAAGTCATACTGCTTACCAGCATGTCATACTTTGGTTGGCGGTATTGTTGGATGAAGCGGCCCGGACCAACATTCGCGTCGCTTACCGAGGCAGGTTCTGGCGTTGAAGACTTAAGTATTCATTGAGGAACATGAAGCGTGAAGACTTTTGTTTTCCTAGTTTGATTTCCTCTTTCTTGAGTCATAGGAAACAAGTCTGTGCAAAGGGGTAGAAATACTAAGGAATAATTTCCGTGTGATGCTCAACTCAAAATCCTACCTACCAATCCCTTGGTGAAGCCATTGGAAATCTCATACAGTTCAGTCATATTCTTTAGTAATGAGACTAAGTTCTTACATTCTCACGAGAATTTATTACGGTGAGGAGTTAAGGATTCATGAGTCTTGGATTGCCTACAGTGAGGAACATGATAGCCACGAGATTTGAGCCTCAAATTTCCGACGTTGCTGTGCTCTGGCATAGCTGTCCCAAAATATCTCGCACCTAACGGTCATATCATTGAAGGGCATTTATGTCTAATCATGTTGGGATGCTCCCTAGGCTATAAATAGCCGCCCCTACAACCACTAGCTGGTTGGTTGCTCGAGGCGGCTACTTGTCATTTGAGAGCATCCCATCCTCCGAGGACTTTGTGAAAATCATCAGTGAGAAAACCCAAACCCAAACACCTACTAAAAAGTGATTGAGCATCATTGAAGAGATTGATCCTGCGTGGATCGATGCTTATTACCTTTGAAGATTGTGCTTCTTCAGACGGTTAGGCGCCATGGTCTAGAGCATCAAGAGGAATTGTGGATCGCCCGAGTGACCGAGTTGTGAAGTTTGGAAGTCACCTGAAGACTTACCACGAGTGATTGGGCGAGGTCTGTGAACTTAGCTCAAGGAGAGAATACGGTGAGGACTGTGTGTCCTCGGGTTTAAATACCGCCGCTCCAACCAGATGTACAAGCTGAGACAGCAGTTGGAACTGATCTACCAAATCATTGTCTTCACCAAGCTTACTGGTTCTATTTCCTTAACTCTTTCATTTCCTCATAAGCTGTGTTGTGCACTTGTTCATATCTGTGTTTGAAGACTTTGACTAAAGACTTTCTCAATTTCCTCGGTTCAATTTCTTGATCATTTGTCTTCATCATGTGTTATCTGTGTTTCGCTTTCGTACTTTTTTGTCTTCATTTCATCATGATGACCATGCTTGTATTATGTTTACTTCTGAGTACTTATTCACACCCAAGTAGTTCTTAATAAGAATTTCTCACCATAAATTCCTCGTTGAAAATTCATAAATCACCTATTCACCCACCTCTAGTCGATATCTTGCTTTCAGGTCGGGGATGGCAGGCGTGAGATGCCCCGTCTCCTTCCCCATGGCTGGAACCGCTCCTTGGCGTGCCATGCGTCGAGCCAGGGAGCAAAGGCATGCTCTCTCCACTTCGTGACGATTGCATCCTCCACCTCTCGCTCCTGGCGCCTGTTTCTTTTCTTGGGCATGGCAGCCAGCGAAGGTAGGGGCGAAAGCAGTGGCCTGATGGCGATGGGCGGAGAAGGGAGCTTTGATTGATTGGCGAGGAAAAAGAAGAGGCGTGTTTCCTAGATGGGAATGGGCAAAAGGGTAAATGAGCGAGGCCCACAGTTTACTCTTTTTTATGGGGAAGGCGGGCCGCCTCTTTACTATTCGGTGTGGAGGCATTGGCGCGAAACGCAGGCGTGCTGCAACCGCTCCGCCACGACCCCCGTCGTGCATCAATGCAGATCATGAGAAGCGTAGCGAGAACGAAAGATTATGGTAGTTATTCACCTTACGCATGCCCACTTTTTTTGGGCCTGGCCAATGCGCCTCGCTTGCCGTGTACGGCCCAGGCCCGGGGCTCTGTCGGTGCACTAAAGTTTGGGCTCTTTAGCATACTTGTGCATGGGCAGTCGTGCCACACCCGCAGCATGAAGGAAATATGCCCTAGAGGCAATAATAAAGTTATTATTTATTTCCTTATATCATGATAAATGTTTATTATTCATGCTAGAATTGTATTAACCGGAAACATAATACATGTGTGAATACATAGACAAACAGAGTGTCACTGGTATGCCTCTACTTGACTAGCTCGTTAATCGAAGATGGTTATGTTTCCTAACCATAGACATGAGTTGTCATTTGATTAACGGGATCACATAATTAGGAGAATGATGTGGTTGACTTGACCCATTCCGTTAGCTTAGCACTTGATCATTTAGTATGTTGCTATTGCTTTCTTCATGACTTATACATGTTTCTATGACTATGAGATTATGCAACTTCCTTTTACCGGAGGAACACTTTGTGTGCTACCAAACATCACAATGTAACTGAGTGATTATAAAGGTGCTCTACAGGTGTCTCCGAAGGTACTTGTTGGGTTGGCATATTTCGAGATTAGGATTTGTCACTTCGATTGTCGGAGAGGTATCTCTGGGCCCACTCGGTAATGCACATCACTATAAGCCTTGCAAACATTGCAACTAATGAGTTAGTTACAGGATGATGTATTACGGAACGAGTAAAGAGACTAGCAGGTAACGAGATTGAACTAGGGTATTGAGATACTGATGATCGAATCTTAGGCAAGTAACATACCGATGACAACGGGAACAACGTATGTTGTTATGCGGTTTGACCGATAAAGATCTTCGTAGAATATGTGGGAGCCAATATGAGCATCCAGGTTCCACTATTGGTTATTGACCGGAGACGTGTCTCGGTCATGTCTACATTGTTCTCGAACCCGTAGGGTCCGCACGCTTAAAGTTTCGATGACGGTTATATTATGAGTTTATGTGTTTTGATGTACCGAAGGAGTTCAGAGTCCCGGATGAGATCGGGGACATGACGAGGAGTCTCGAAATGGCCGAGACGTAAAGATCGCTATATTGGACGACTATATTCGGACATCAAAAAGGTTCCGAGTGATTCGGGTATTTTTCGGAGTACCGAAGAGTTACGGGAATTCGCCAGGGAGTATATGAGCCTTATTGGGCTTTAAGGGAAAGAGAGAGGAGAGGCTGCGTGCCCCCCCCCCCGCAAGGCCTAGTCCGAATTGGACTAGGGGGAGGGGCTGCGCCCCCTCCTTCCTTCTCCTCTCTCTCCCCTTTCCTTGGCTCCTACTCCTAGTACTTGGAAGGGAGGGAATCCTACTCCCGGTGGGAGTAGGACTCCTCCTGGCGCGTCTCCTCCTGGCCGGCCGCCTCTCCCTCCCTTGCTCCTTTATATACGGGGGCAGGGGGCACCCCAAGGACACAAAAATTGATCGTTTGATCTTTTAGCCGTGTGCGGTGCCCCCCTCCATCATAGTCCACCTCGATAATACTGTAGCGGTGCTTAGGCGAATCCCTGCGTCGGTAGAACATAAACATCGTCACCACGCTGTCTTGCTGATGAAACTCTCCCTCAACACTCGGCTGGATCGGAGTTCGAGGGACGTCATCGGGCTGAACGTGTGCTGAACTCGGAGGTGTCGTATGTTCGGTACTTGATCGGTCGGATCGTGAAGATGTACGACTACATCAACCGCGTTGTGCTAACGCTTCCGCTTTTGGTCTATGAGGGTACGTGGATAACAATCTCCCCTCTCGTTGCTATGCATCACCATGATCTTGCGTGTGCATACGAATTTTTTTGAAATTACTACGTTCCCCAACAGTGGCATACGAGCCTGGTTTTATGCGTAGATGTTATTTGCACGAGTAGAACACAAGTGAGTTGTGGGCGATACAAGTCATACTGCTTACCAGCATGCCATACTTTGGTTCGGCGGTATTGTTGGATGAAGCGGCTCGGACCGACATTACGCGTACGCTTACGCGAGACTGGTTTTACCGCCGTGCTATGCACACAGGTGACTAGCGGGTGTCAGTTTCTCCAACTTTAGTTGAACCGAGTGTGGCTACCCCCGGTCCTTGCGAAGGTTAAAACAACACTAACTTGACGAAATATCGTTGTGGTTTTGATGTGTAGGTAAGAACGGTTCTTGCTCAGCACGTAGCAGCCACGTAAAACTTGCAACAACAAAGTAGAGGACGTCTAACTTGTTTTTGCAGGGTATCTTGTGATGTGATATGGTCAAGACATGATGCTAAATTTTTATTATGAGATGATCATGTTTTGTTGAAGTTATCGGCAACTGGCGGAAACCTTATGGTTATCTCTTTATTACATAAGATGCAAGCACCAAATAATTGCTTTACTTTATCGCTATGCGATAGCAATAGTTGCAAGAGCAATAGTTGGCGAGACGACCATGTGACGACACATTGATATAGATCAAGATGATGGAGATCATGGTCTCATGCCGGTGAGGATGGAGATCATGACAGTACTTTGGAGATGGAGATCAAAGGCACAAGATGATGATGGCCATATCATGTCACATATTTTGATTGCATATGATGTTTATCTTTTATACATCTTATTTTGCTTAGTTCGGCGGTAGCTTTATAAGATGATCTCTCACTAAATTATCAAGGTATAAGTGTTCTCCCTAAGTATGCACCGTTGTGAAAGTTCCTCGTGCTGAGACACCACGTGATGATCGGGTGTGATAGGCTCTACGTTCAAATACAACGGGTGCAAAACAGTTGCACACGCGGAATACTCAGGTTAAACTTGACGAGCCTAGCATATACAGATATGGCCTCGGAACACTGGAGACCGAAAGGTCGAGCGTGAGTCATATAATAGATATGATCAACATGGTGATGTTCACCATTGAAAACTACTCCATCTCACGTGATGATCGGACATGGTTTAGTTGATTTTGATCACGTGATCACTTAGATGATTAGAGGGATGTCTATCTAAGTGGGAGTTCTTAAGTAATATGATTAATTGAACTTTAATTTATCATGAACTTAGTCATGGTAGTATTTTGTAAATAATGTTGTAGATCAATAGCTCGCGTTGTTGCTTCCCTATATTTTATATGTGTTCCTAGAGAAAACTAAGTTGAAAGATGTTAGTAGCAATGATGTGGATTGGATCCGTGATCTGAGGATTATCCTCATTGTTGCACAGAAAAATTGTGTCCTTGATGCACCGCTAGGTGGCAGACCTATTGCAGGAGCAGATGCAGACGTTATGAATGTTTAACAAAGCTCGGTATGATGACTACTTGATAGTTTAGTGCACCATGCTTTATGGCTTAGAACCGGGACATCAAAAATGTTTTGAACGCCACGGAGCATATAAGATGTTCCAAGAGTTGAAATTGGTATTTCATACTCATGCCCGTGTCAAGAGGTATGAGACCTATGACAGTACTTTGCCTACAAGATGGATGAGAATAGCTCAACCAGTGAGCATGTGCTCAGATTGTCTGAGTACTACAATTGCTTGAATCAAGTGGGAGTTGATCTTCCAGATAAGATAGTAATTGACAAAGTTCTCTAGTCACTATCACCAAGTTACTAGAACTTCGTGATGAACTATAATATGCAAGGGATGATGAAAACAGTTCCCAAGCTCTTCACGATGCTAAAATCAGCGAAGGTAAAAATCAAAGAAAAACATCAAGTGTTGATGGTTGACAAGATCACTAGTTTCAAGAAAAAGGGCAAAGGGAAGAAGGGGAACTTCAAGAAGAATGGCAAGCAAGTTGTTGCTCAAGTGAAGAAGCCCAAGTCTGGACCTAAGCCCGAGACTAAGTGCTTCTACTGCAAAGGGACTGGTCAGTGGAAGCGGAACTACCCCAAGTATTTGGTGGGTAAGAAGGATGGCAAAGTGAACAAAGCTATATTTGATATACAAGTTATTGATGTGTACCTTACTATTGTTTATAGTAGCCCCCGGTATTTGATACTTGTTCGGTTGCTAAATATTAGTAACTCGAAATAGGATTCTGAGAATAAGCAGAGACTAGTTGAGGTGAGGTGACGATGTGTGTTGGAAGTAGTTCCAAGATTGATATGATCATCATCGCACACTCCCTATACTTTCGGGATTAGTGTTGAACCTAAATAAGTGTTATTTGGTGTTTGCGTTGAGCATGAATATGATTTGATCATGTTTATTGCAATATGGTTATTCATGTAAGTTAGAGAATAATTGTTGTTCTGTTTACATGAATAAAAACCTTCTATGGTCATACACCCAATGAAAATGGTTTGTTGGATCTCGATCGTGTGATACACATATTCATAATATTGAAGCCAAAAGATGTAAAGTTAATAATTATAGTGCAACTTATTTGTGGCACTGCCGTTTAGGTCATATTGGTGTAAAGCGCATGAAGAAACTCCATGCTGATGGGCTTTTGGAATCACTTGATGCTTGCGAACCATGCCTCATGGGCAAGATGACTAAGACACCGTTCTCCGGAACTATGGAGAGAGCAACAGATTTTTTGGAGATCATACATACAGATGTATGTGGTCCGATGAATATTGAGGCTCGTGGCGTATATCGTTATTTTCTCACCTTCACAGATGATTTAAGCAGATATGGGTATATCTACTTAATGAAACATAAGTCTGAAACTTTTGAAAAGTTCAAATAATTTCAGAGTGAAGTTGAAAATCATCGTAACAAGAAAATAAAGTTTCTACGATCTGATCGTGGAGGAATATTTGAGTTACGAGTTTGGTCTACATTGAAACAATGCGGAATAGTTTCGCAACTCACGCCACCCGGAACACCACAGCGTAATGGTGTGTCCGAACGTCGTAATCGTACTTTACTTGATATGGTGCGATCTATGATGTCTCTTACTGATTTACCGCTATCATTTTGGGGTTATGCTTTAGAGACGGTTGCATTCACGTTAAACATGACACCGTCAAAATCCGTTGATACGGCACCTTATGAACTATGGTTTGGCAAGAAACCAAAGTTGTCGTTTCTTAAAGTTTGGGGCTGTGATGCTTATGTGAAAAAGCTTCAACCTGATAAGCTCGAACCCAAATCGGAGAAATGTGTCTTCATAGGATACCCAAAGGAGACTGTTGGGTACACCTTCTATCACAAATCCGAAGGCAAGACTTTTGTTGCTAAATTCGGAGTTTTTCTAGAGAAGGAGTTTCTCTCGAAAGAAGTGAGTGGGAGGAAAGTAGAACTTGATGAGGTAACTGTACCTGCTCCCTTATTGGAAAGTAGTTCATCACAGAAACCGGTTTCTGTGACACCTACACCAATTAGTGAGGAAGTTAATGATGATGATCATGAAATTTCAGATCAAGTTGTTACTGAACCTCGTAGATCAACCAGAGTAAGATCCGCACTAGAGTGGTACGGTAATCCTGTTCTGGAAGTCATGCTACTAGATCATGATGAACTTACGAACTATGAAGAAGCGATGGTGAGCCCAGATTCCGCAAAATGGCTTGAAGCCATGAAATCTGAGATGGGATCCATGTATGAGAACAAAGTATGGACTTTGATTGACTTGCCCAATGATCGGCGAGCCATTGAGATTAAATGGATCTTCAAGAGGAAGATGGACGCTGATAGTAGTGTTACTATGTACAAAGCTAGAATTGTCGCAAAAGGTTTTCGACAAGTTCAAGGTGTTGACTACGATGAGAGTTTCTCACTCGTATCTATGCTTAAGTCTGTCCGAATCATGTTAGCAATTGCCGCATTTTATGAAATCTGGCAAATGGATAAACAAAACTGCATTCCTATGGATTTATTAAAGAAGAGTTGTATATGATGCAACCAAAAGGTTTTGTCAATCCTAAAGGTGCTAACAAAGTGTGCAAGCTCCAGCGATCCATTTATGGACTGGTGCAAGCCTCTCGGAGTTGGAATAGACGCTTTGATAGTGTGATCAAAGCATTTGGTTTTGTACAGACTTTTGGAGAAGCCTGTATTTACAAGAAAGTGAGTGGGAGCTCTGTAGCATTTCTAATATTATATGTGGATGACATATTGCTGATTGGAAATGATATAGAATTTCTGGATAGCATAAAGGATACTTGAATAAGAGTTTTTCAAAGAAAGACCTCGGTGAAGCTGCTTACATATTGAGCATCAAGATCTATAGAGATAGATCAAGACGCTTGATAAGTTTTTTCAATGAGTACATACCTTGACAAGATTTTGAAGTAGTTCAAAATGGAACAGTCAAAGAAAGAGTTCTTGCCTATGTTACGAGGTGTGAAATTGAGTAAGACTCAAAGCCCGACCACGGCAGAATATAGAAAGAGAATGAAAGTCATTCCCTATGCCTCAGCCATAGGTTCTATAAAGTATGCCATGCTGTGTACAAAATCTATTGCATACCCTACCACTAAGTTTGGCAAGGGAGTGCAATAGTGATCTAGGAGTAGATCAATGGACAGCGGTCAAAATTATCCTTAGTGGAATAAAGATATGTTTCTCGATTATGGAAGTGACAAAAGGTTCGTCGTAAAGGGTTACGTCGATGCAAGTTTTGATACTAATCTAGATGACTCTATGTCTCGGTCTAGATACATATTGAAAGTGGGAGCAATTAGCTAGAGTAGCTCCGTGCAGAGCATTGTAGACATAGAAATTTGCAAAATACTTACGGATCTGAATGTGACAGACCGTTGACTAAAATTATCTCACAAGCAAAACATGATCACACCTTAGTACTCTTTGGGTGTTAATCACATAGCGATGTGAACTAGATTACTGACTCTAGTAAACCCTTTGGGTGTTGGTCACATGTCGATGTGAACTATGAGTGTTAACCACATAAAGATGTGAACTATTGATGTTAAATCACATGACGATGTGAACTAGATTATTGACTCTAGTGCAAGTGGGAGACTGAAGGAAATATTCCCTATAGGCAATAATAAAGTTATTATTTATTTCCTTATATCATGATAAATGTTTATTATTCATGCTAGAATTGTATTAACCGGAAACATAATACATGTGTGAATACATAGACAAACAGAGTGTCACTGGTATGCCTCTACTTGACTAGCTCGTTAATCGAAGATGGTTATGTTTCCTAACCATAGACATGAGTTGTCATTTGATTAACGGGATCACATCATTAGGAGAATGATGTGATTGACTTGACCCATCCGTTAGCTTAGCACTTGATCATTTAGTATGTTGCTATTGCTTTCTTCATGACTTATACATGTTCCTATTACTATGAGATTATGCAACTCCTGTTTACCGGAGGAACACTTTGTGTGCTACCAAACGTCACAACGTAACTGGGTGATTATAAATGTGCTCTACAGGTGTCTCCGAAGGTACTTGTTGTGTTGGCATATTTCGAGATTAAGATTTGTCACTTCGATTGTCGGAGAGGTATCTCTGGGCCCACTCGGTAATGCACATCACTATAAGCCTTGCAAGCATTGCAACTAATGAGTTAGTTGCGGGATGATGTATTACGGAACGAGTAAAGAGACTTGCCGGTAACGAGATTGAACTAGGTATTGAGATACCGACGATCGAATCTCGGGCAAGTAACATACCGATGACAAAGGGAACAACGTATGTTGTTATGCGGTTTGACCGATAAAGATCTTCATAGAATATGTGGGAGCCAATATGAGTATCCAGGTTCCGCTATTGGTTATTGACCGGAGAAGTGTCTCGGTCATTTCTACATTGTTCTTGAACCCGTAGGGTCCGCACGCTTAAAGTTTCGATGACGGTTATATTATGAGTTTATGTGTTTGGATGTACCGAAGGAGTTCAGAGTCCCGGATGAGATCGGGGACATGACGAGGAGTCTCGAAATGGTCGAGACGTAAATATCGCTATATTGGACGACTATATTCGGACATCGAAAAGGTTCCGAGTGATTCGGGTATTTTTCGGAGTACCGGAGAGTTACGGGAATTCGCCGAGGAGTATATGGGCCTTACTGGGCTTTAAGGGAAAGAGAGAGGAGAGGCTGCGCGCGCCCCAAGGCCTAGTACGAATCTGACTAGGGGGAGGGGCTGCGCCCCCTCCTTCCTTCTCTTCTCTCTCCCCTTTCCTTGACTCCTACTCCTACTACTTGAAAGGGAGGGAATCCTACTCCCGGTGGGAGTAGGACTCCTCCTGGTGCGCCTCCTCATGGCCGGCCGCCTCTCCCTCCCTTGCTCCTTTATATACGGGGGCAGGAGGGCACCCCAAGGACACAAAAATTGATCATTTGATCTTTTAGCCGTGTGCGGTGCCCCCCTCCACCATAGTCCACCTCGATAATACTGTAGCGGTGCTTAGGCGAAGCCCTGCGTCGGTAGAACATCAACATCGTCCACCACGCCGTCGTCGATGTGAAACTCTCCCTCAACACTCGGTTGAATCGGAGTTCAAGGGACGTCATCGGGCTGAACGTGTGCTGAACTCGGAGGTGTCGTACGTTCGGTACTTGATCGGTCGGATCATGAAGACGTACGACTACATCAACCGCGTTGTGCTAACGCTTCCACTCTCGGTCTACGAGGGTACATGGACAACACTCTCCCCTCTTGTTGCTATGCATCACCATGATCTTGCGTGTGCGTAGGAAATTTTTTGAAATTACTACGTTCCCCCCGTCGGCATGGATGAGAATCTGGACTAGCGGTCCTGATCACCTATTAGCTATGGGCGGGCGATGGGGTGTGAAGATACAAAGACTAAAGACTCCACCCGTGTCCGGATGGGACTCTCCTTGGCGTGGAAGGCAAGCTCGGTGATCGAATATGAAGATTCCTTTCTCGTAAACCGACCTAATGTTACCCTAGATCCCTCCGTTGTCTATAAAACAGAGGGCTAGGTATATAGAAAACAGAGATAACAATAGTCATATAGGCTAGGCTTCTAGGGTTTTAGCCATTACGATCTCGTGGTAGATCAACTCTTGTAATACTCATATTCATCAAGATCATCAAGCGAGGAAGTAGGAGTATTACCTCCATAGAGAGGGCCCAAACACAGGTAAACATTGTGTCCCGTTTCTTGTTA
The DNA here is from genome assembly GCA_021605205.1 of Aegilops longissima. Taxonomy (NCBI): domain Eukaryota; kingdom Viridiplantae; phylum Streptophyta; class Magnoliopsida; order Poales; family Poaceae; genus Aegilops; species Aegilops longissima. The sequence goes on from JAHIAM010003184.1 coordinate 14,959, forward strand.
CCATCGATCCTGAGCCGCAGTTAAGGACCCCTACCCGCATCCGCCGGTTTTGTCGACAATGGACACGTGTCAAGACAGAGGCAAGGCAGCAATGGTGGGAAGGTTCTCCTCCGTCCCGATAAAGCAAGAGGGCACGCGTAAGCGATTAATGGCATTTGTCCTAAGGCGCGGCGATAAACATAGGTCTTGTAGCAGCTTTACCGTCTGTGTGTCTTGTGGCAGCCCTTGGACATATAAAGGGAGGCCCTGACGTCTTGGAGGATTCAAACTTTTGAACCTCTCGGCCCGACATGCCTTGCGAGCTGGCAGAGCTCAAGAACACGAATACACAATCAAGCAGGACTGGGTCTTACGCTTCTTGCGGCCCGAACTGGATAAAATCCGTCATGTTGACCTTTAGATCTGCTCTTTGCACCACTCCTCCTCCTGCCAGAACCATAGAAGGGACAATTGATCCCATAGGTGTCGACCTGCTCTCACGCACCGACACCCTCACTTGAGGCCAAAATCACGCATCTCGACCTCGAGGTGCTCCTTCTCCTCGGTGTTGGAGCATATCCTCATGTTCTTTGGCGCGAGGAAGTGTGTAACATTGGCATCCTCAGGGAACTCATATACCTTATCCCCAAAGATCTAGACAGCTTTGGATCATAGGAGCGTAGGGAGCTCGGTGTGCTACTCCTGCTTGAGTGTTGGGTTTCCCGAAGATGAAGGGTGATGTAGCACAATAGCGAAAGTATTTCCTTGATTAAGAACCAAGGTTTATCGAACTAGTACGGTGGGAGGCAACATGTACAACGTTACAACACCTACACTAAGCGAAATAATTGCTTTCACCAAACAATGGCAGGGTTGGGTATCCTTTTCTTGCTAACCACAAGGTTAAAAGTAAATAAGAGTAAAGATAGCAAGGATGATAGTAACTAGGATAGCGATAGTAAATTGGTAGCAATTGTAGAACTTATAAATATGGAGAATGGACCACAGGGCCATAGGTTCACTAGAGGCATCTCTTTAAAAGCAAAATAGGCGAGGGTAGACAAACTATTGTTGGGAAATTGACAGAATTGCATAGTTATGAAGATCATCAAGGCCTAATCATTATATAGACATTACGTTAGTGACAAGTAGACCATTAATCCAACGCATCTACTACTATTACTCCACCCCAAGACCAGCTCCATCGGCATGCATCTCAAAGTATTAAGTTCATACAACAATGTAACATTAAGCAAGATGACATAATGTAGACAAAGTTTGACCAAACAATATGTTGAACCCGTTGTTTTACCCTCGGTAGCAACAATACAAATACATGCCCTATCCTTTCTTTCACTAGAGCGGGATCACCGCAAGATTGAGCGTACTACAAAGCACCTCTCCCACGAAGATAAATCAACCAAACTTGGCCAAAGTAGACCGATAGATCGGAGAAAATACAAAGCTATAAGATTATACAATAATGAAGGCTCGAGAATTCAAAATAAATCAATGAATAATCTAATCATAAACCCACAATTCATCGGTTCATCAAATTGATCTTAGAGGATATCATTCTATTGAAGATCAAAAGAGATAGAGAAGCCATCGGCTCTGCTATTGACCGTGGGTCCTATAGGAACTATTCACACATCATCATGGAGCAACAAGGTTGATGAAGATAGCCTCCCCAATGGTTTCCCCCTCCAATAGAGTACCAACAAAGGCTCCATATGTGATCGGTATGCACAGAGGCTTGTGGTGGTGGAAGAAATTGTTTCAGGTCTCTCTCCGAGAGTTTCATAATATTTGTGAATTTATATGCTAGAGATTAGGGAAAATGGAGCAACGAGGTGCCCACAAGTCAGGTGTCCCCTACCCCCCCACTGGCGCACCAGACCAGGCTTGCGGTCCCCTCGTGGGTCTTCTTGTCCTCCACAGAAGCTTGTAGGGTCTCTAATGTTCTAGAAAAATCACCGTAAAGTATCATCGTGTTTGGACTTTGGTAGGTATGGTTTTCTATGAAACAAAATACAAGAAATGATAATGGGCTCCAAGTTAATATGTTAGTCCATAAAATAATGTAAAATGGCACATAAAGCATACAAAAGTGATAATATAATAACATGAAACAATCAAAATTATAGTTATCTTTGGAGGCGTATATATGCATCCCCAAGCTTAATTCCTAGTCATCGGTAGGTAAATGATAACAAAAAGAATTTTTTATGTTTAATGCTACCCAACATGTTTTTGATCAAACGATGTAAGTTGGATATGAATATTGAGACACGAATGATCGCTGCAATAATCTACCATTTGACACTAAAATAATAATACATATGAAAAATATGCCCTAGAGGCAATAATAAAGTTGTTATTTAATATTTCCTTATTCATGATAATTTTATTATTCATGCTAGAATTGTATTGACCCGGAAACCCAAATACATGTGTGAATACATAGACAAACCTTTGTGTCCTAGTGAGCCTCTACTTGACTAGCTTGTTGATCAAAGATGGTTAAGGTTTCTAACCATGCACATGAGTTGTCATTTGATAGCGTGATCATATCATTAGAGAATGATGTGATGGACATGACCCATCCGTTAGCTTAGCATATTGATCTTCAATTTCATTGACATTGCTTTCTTCATGTCAAATACATATTCCTTCGACTATGAGACTATGCAACTCCCAGATACCGAAGTAATACCTTATGTGCTATCAAACATCACAACGTAACTGGGTGATTATAAAGATGCTCTGCAGGTATCTCCGAAGGTGTTTGTTGGGTTGGCATAGATCGAGATTAGGATTTGTCACTCCAGTATAGGAGGTATCTCTGAGCCCTCTCGGTAATGCACATCATAAGAAGCCTTGCAAGCAAAGTGACTAATGAGTTAGTTACAAGATGATGTATTATGAAATGAGTAAAGATACTTGCCTATTGATGAAGTCATGTACCTAGGGTAGGGTCATAGACCTGCCCAAAGGTACCCTCCACAAGGAGACTCACAAGAGAAGCGACCTTCCGGTCGACTGGTAGGTTTCCACTCAGCAGATTCAAAGACACTCGACTCACGAAGACCCTCGACCACCAGGAGTCCAAGAGCCACTCGGTACCCAAGCGGTCTATATTTAAATAGTCTTTATGACCTTAATGACACTTTATGTAAGCGTTACGATGCTTGTATAGCTTTACTTTTACCTTAAACCCTCTACTACATTGGGTGGCTGGGATCTGGCGCACTCTATATAAACCCCTCCACAGTGAAGGGTTAGCACCTGTAACACATACACATATAATCCAGTTGACCGCCTCTGGGCTCCAAGGCGTAGGGCTATTACTTCCCTCAGAAGGGCTGAACTCGTAAATCCTTGCGTATACAACTACTCCATAGCTAGGATCTTGCCTCTCCATACCCCCCATTCTCTGTCGGACTTAGAACCCACGGTTGGGCGCCCAAGTGGGTGGGTGTTCCAGCAGGTGTTGGAGGTTGGGATTCTTCGATCTCCAGCATCATGGTTTGGTGGAGTTCTGGTCGTGACCACGAGATCCGTCTCGGTGCGCTCACGTTAAATCGCCGGCGACTCAACAGCAGGAGGCTCCACTCGGCGTGGGCCGCGCTCCCCATCCGGCGATGCACTTTCGTGTGTCGCGGCGTCCTCCTGCGGCAACCGTCGACCAGTATGGGTCGGCTCCTGCGCTATCTTCACTCCCGATCTCCCAAAGCGCAGCGTTCCGGTCGGTCGAGGCTTCGGCGGTGGGTGAGGCATCACGGTGGCCCGTCGGTCGGCCATCCCCAAAGTCGCGGCGTCAGGCCGACGAATCTCTCTAGGGCCTGTTCGGTGGCTCCGTAGAGACTGCGTCGAATGTGATAGCGGTGACCGGCGGTAGGGTTACGATGGTCGATGGACCATGCGGTCTGATTCACCCGCCGCGAAGGTGGCGATGGAAGCGATCGGTGCAAGCCCACGAAGAGTACTTGCCCGATCCCTCGCCGTTCGAGGGAGGAGCCGTCGTCCGAACATGGATGCGCTTCACTCCTATCGTTGGAAAACCCCGAGGCTCGCGCCTTGGAGGATGTAACAGGCCAACCTGGCTGGCGCTTTTCGTGAATCTTCAGCGAGTACTCGGCGAGCGTCTGTGACCGAGGTTCCGGAATCCGATCGCGCCAGCTCTTTCAACCGCCAACCTAGGTATATCGAACTCGATTCAGAATTTAGCAGCTGCATACGTATGCGATCAATTCAGCCTTCCCAGTCGAGCAGGTGGGGATTTACAGCAAATCAGGATTTGCTCGAGTATTCTGAGGAATCAAAACTCCAGTTGTATCCCGGTCATGAACGAGGTTCACAGCCGATCCGTCATTGCAATTCATTCGATGGGCCCATAGTCCAAGATCGCCCGGCGTTGAGAGCGATGGGGGCGGCGTGATGATCAATACAAGGCCCTTGAGCGGTATAAAGCACGATTCGATCACCCAGCGATCGGCGTCAGTGCCCTCCTCCAAGGGTGGATCATACGCTCCTCGGCGTATTGGCAGACAACCAGACGCCAAAACAATCTTGGGCGAAGAGTTCGATCGACCCCAGGGAACAGGTGTCACGCCCAATATCGACCCTATCCAAAAGGAACTCAAGGTCCCACCAAGGATAGACCCGCATATTGAAACGCTTTGCAAGGTGGATATCATTACATCAACATTACATAATAGGTGAGGATACCAAGACATACAATGTCACATGAATACAACAATACATCATACATAAGATCAACATCCGACTACGGATGAAACATAAACTCAAACAATATCCACCACCTTTAGCCCAGGCTGCCGACCTGGAACCTATCCCTGATCGAGAAGAAGCGAAGAAGAACTCCAAACAAGTAAACATCGCTCGTCATGATCATATAAACCTGTACCTGCTGGCTGGTGTTGTAGTGTCCCACGAGCCACGGACAAATCCCATTACCATGGGTATCAAGACTAGCAAAGCTTAATGGGAAAGGAAGGGGTAAAGTGGTGAGGTTGCAGCAGCGACTAAGCATATATGGTGGCTAACATATGAAATGAGAGCGAAGAGAAACAAAGGAACGGTCGTCAACTAGTAATGATCAAGAAGTGATCCTGAACTCCTACTTCGTCGACATAACCCGAAACGTGTTCTCCTCTCGATCAACCCGAAAAGAGACACTCCGCATTACGCACAGTTGGTGTATTTTAGAAGAGTTTGCTTCAAGTTTACTACAACCGGATATTAACAAATTCCATCTGCCACATAACCGCAGGCACGGCTCTTGAAAGTTTAAACCCTGCAGGGTGTCCCAACAGCCCATGATAAGCTCTGATCAACGAAGGATATTCCTTCTCGGGAAGACCCGATCAGTCTCGGAATCCGGCCAAGACATTTCGACAGTAATAAAACAAGACCAGCAAAGCCGCCAGATGTGCCGACAAATCTCTTGAAGACTTAAGTATTCATTGAGGAACATGAAGCGTGAAGACTTTTGTTTTCCTAGTTTGATTTCCTCTTTCTTGAGTCATAGGAAACAAGTCTGTGCAAAGGGGTAGAAATACTAAGGAATAATTTCCGTGTGATGCTCAACTCAAAATCCTACCTACCAATCCCTTGGTGAAGCCATTGGAAATCTCATACAGTTCAGTCATATTCTTTAGTAATGAGACTAAGTTCTTACATTCTCACGAGAATTTATTACGGTGAGGAGTTAAGGATTCATGAGTCTTGGATTGCCTACAGTGAGGAACATGATAGCCACGAGATTTGAGCCTCAAATTTCCGACGTTGCTGTGCTCTGGCATAGCTGTCCCAAAATATCTCGCACCTAACGGTCATATCATTGAAGGGCATTTATGTCTAATCATGTTGGGATGCTCCCTAGGCTATAAATAGCCGCCCCTACAACCACTAGCTGGTTGGTTGCTCGAGGCGGCTACTTGTCATTTGAGAGCATCCCATCCTCCGAGGACTTTGTGAAAATCATCAGTGAGAAAACCCAAACCCAAACACCTACTAAAAAGTGATTGAGCATCATTGAAGAGATTGATCCTGCGTGGATCGATGCTTATTACCTTTGAAGATTGTGCTTCTTCAGACGGTTAGGCGCCATGGTCTAGAGCATCAAGAGGAATTGTGGATCGCCCGAGTGACCGAGTTGTGAAGTTTGGAAGTCACCTGAAGACTTACCACGAGTGATTGGGCGAGGTCTGTGAACTTAGCTCAAGGAGAGAATACGGTGAGGACTGTGTGTCCTCGGGTTTAAATACCGCCGCTCCAACCAGATGTACAAGCTGAGACAGCAGTTGGAACTGATCTACCAAATCATTGTCTTCACCAAGCTTACTGGTTCTATTTCCTTAACTCTTTCATTTCCTCATAAGCTGTGTTGTGCACTTGTTCATATCTGTGTTTGAAGACTTTGACTAAAGACTTTCTCAATTTCCTCGGTTCAATTTCTTGATCATTTGTCTTCATCATGTGTTATCTGTGTTTCGCTTTCGTACTTTTTTGTCTTCATTTCATCATGATGACCATGCTTGTATTATGTTTACTTCTGAGTACTTATTCACACCCAAGTAGTTCTTAATAAGAATTTCTCACCATAAATTCCTCGTTGAAAATTCATAAATCACCTATTCACCCACCTCTAGTCGATATCTTGCTTTCAGGTCGGGGATGGCAGGCGTGAGATGCCCCGTCTCCTTCCCCATGGCTGGAACCGCTCCTTGGCGTGCCATGCGTCGAGCCAGGGAGCAAAGGCATGCTCTCTCCACTTCGTGACGATTGCATCCTCCACCTCTCGCTCCTGGCGCCTGTTTCTTTTCTTGGGCATGGCAGCCAGCGAAGGTAGGGGCGAAAGCAGTGGCCTGATGGCGATGGGCGGAGAAGGGAGCTTTGATTGATTGGCGAGGAAAAAGAAGAGGCGTGTTTCCTAGATGGGAATGGGCAAAAGGGTAAATGAGCGAGGCCCACAGTTTACTCTTTTTTATGGGGAAGGCGGGCCGCCTCTTTACTATTCGGTGTGGAGGCATTGGCGCGAAACGCAGGCGTGCTGCAACCGCTCCGCCACGACCCCCGTCGTGCATCAATGCAGATCATGAGAAGCGTAGCGAGAACGAAAGATTATGGTAGTTATTCACCTTACGCATGCCCACTTTTTTTGGGCCTGGCCAATGCGCCTCGCTTGCCGTGTACGGCCCAGGCCCGGGGCTCTGTCGGTGCACTAAAGTTTGGGCTCTTTAGCATACTTGTGCATGGGCAGTCGTGCCACACCCGCAGCAAGGCTAGAAGAGGCGACCGAGAACAAAGATACAAAGCGAAAAGCAGCCAAGCGAGACGAGCGAGGAAGGGCTGGACCCCAGCAAGATCCTTTCCGGGATGGCTCGAGAACCGACAAGATCCTTCCGGGAACGATTTGCATATCACTCACAAAGCACCCTTGAGTTGAGAACTCACATGACAATGTTAAAACCAAGATCCAAGGGGCCTGGCGTGGTGGCGTCAGAGATCTTTGATGAGGGCTTGAAGCCGGCTCGGCAAGATCCTTGTCGGGGCGTCCGTGAAATACTGGTAGGATCCTTGCGGAGAATCAACTTACGGCAAGACTCCGCCACCCACCACCACTCGGTCACGTTGGCCAGCCTGCCAACCGTAGCACGTGGTGAGATGCGAATCTTCGTGAAGCCCTGCCTGAAGGAAATATGCCCTAGAGGAAATAATAAATTTATTATTTATTTCCTTATATCATGATAAATGTTTATTATTAGCTAAATTGTATTAACCGAAACATAATACATGTGTGAATACATAGATAAGCAGTGTCACTAGTATGCCTCTACTTGACTAGCTCGTTAATCGAAGATGGTTATGTTTCTAACCATAGACATGAGTTGTCATTTTATTAACGGGATCATATCATTAGGAGAATGATGTGATTGACTTGACCCATTCCGTTAGCTTAGCACTTGATCGTTTAGTATGTTGCTATTGCTTTCTTCATGACTTATATATGTTCCTATGACTATAAGATTATCCAACTCCGTTTACGGGAGGAACACTTTGTGTGCTACCAAGCGTCACATATAACTGGGTGATTATAAAGGTGCTCTCAGGTGTCTCAAAAGGTACTTGTTGGGTTGGTGTATTTCGAGATTAGGATTTGTCAATCCGATTATCGGAGAGGTATCTACGAGGCCCTTTCGGTAATGCACATCACTATAAGCCTTGCAAGCATTGCAACTAATGAGTTAGTTAAGTGATGATGTATTACGGAGCAGTAAAGACTTGCGATACTTGATTGATTGAACTAGTATGAGATACATGAATCTCGAGCAAGTAACATCCGATGACAAAGGGAACAACATATGTTGTTATGCGGTCGTAGATAAAGATCTTAGAATATGTAGGAGCCAATATGAGCATCGAGGTTCCGCTGTTGGTTATTGACGGAGACATGTCTCGGTCATGTCTACATAGTTCTCGAACCCGTGGGTCTGCTGCGCTTAACGTTCGATGACGGTTTTATTATGAGTTTATATGTTTTGATGTACGAAGGTTGTTAGTCCGGATGTGATCACGGACATGATGAGGAGTCTCGAAATGGTCGAGACATGAAGATTGATATATTGGGCGACTATATTCGGACCGGAAGTGTTAGGAGAAGTTTCGAGATAAAACCGGAGTGCGGAGGTTATGAAAACCCGGGGAACTAATGGGCCTCGATGGGCCTTAGTGGAGAGAGGCGGCCTAGGGCGGGCCGCCCCTCCCCTCTGGTCCGGTTGGACTAGGAGAGGGCGGCCCCTTCCCTCTCCTCTCCTCTCCTTCCTTCCCCTCTCTCTCCTTTGGGTGGAAACCTACTAGGACTTGAAGTACTGAGGATTCCCCTCTTAAAGCATGAAATTCGGCCTCCCCTTTCTCTCATTTATATCTGGGGCAGGGGCACCCCAAAGACACAACAATGATCTGTTTGATCTCTTTGGCAGTGTCTGCGGTGCCCCCTCCACCATAGTCCACCTCGATAATATACTGTGGCGGTGCTTAGGCGAAGCCTGTGTGGTAGAACATCAACATCGTCCTGCACCTTGCGTCGTCTTGTGAAACTCTCCCTCAACACTCGGCTGGATCGAGTTCGAGGGGCGTCATCGCCGAGCTGCGTGTGCTGAACTCCGGAGGTGTGCGTTCGGTGCTTGATCGGTCAGATCGTGAAGGCGTCGACTACATCAACAGCGTGTTGTGATAGCGCTTCGCTTTTGGTCTACAAAGTGCGTGGACAACACTCTCCTCTCGTTGCTATGCATCACCATGTTCTTGCGTGTGAGTAGGAATTTTTTGAAATTACTCGTTCCCCAACGATTACATCCGAGCCTGGTTTTATCGTATTAGATGTTATATGCAGTAGAACACAAGTGAGTTGTGGGCGATATAAGTCATACTGCTTACCAGCATGTCATACTTTAGTTGGCGGTATTGTTGGATGAAGCGGCCGGACCAACATTACTGCGTCTTGACTTCTGCGAGGCAGGTTCTAGGCGTGCTTTGCACATAGGTGGCTGGCGGTGTCGGTTTCTCAACTTTAGTTGAACCGAGTGTGGCTATGCCTGGTCCTTGCGAAGGTTAAAACAACACCAACTTGACAAACTATCGTTGTGGTTTTGATGCGTGGTGAAGGTTCTTGCTCAGCCCGTAGCAGCCACGTAAAATTGCAACAACAAAGTAGAGGATGTCTAACTTCTTTTGCGGGGCATGTTGTGATGTGATATGGTCAGATGTGATGATATATAAGTTGTTTAGATGATCATGTTTTGTTGAAGTTATCGAGCGGCGAAGCCTTATGGTTGTCTCTTTATTGCATAAGATGCAAGTGCCATATAATTGCTTTACTTATCTTGATAGCAATAATGCAAAAAGCAATAGCTGGTGAGGCGACCATGTGAAACACATTGATAAAAGATCAAGATGATGGAGATCATGGTGTCATGCCGTAACAATGAAGATCACAGTACTTTGGAGATGGAGATCAAAGCACAAGATGATGATGGCCATATCATATCACTTATATTGATTGCATGTGATGTTTATCTTTTATGCATCTTATCTTGCTTTGATTGGCGGTATTATAAGATGATCTCCTAAATTTCAAGATAAAGGTGTTCTTCCACAGTATGCACCGTTGCCAAAGTTTCGTGCCCGGACACCACGTGATGATCGGGTGTGATAAGCTCTTCATCTACAGCGGTGCAAGCCAGTTTTGCACCGAAGAATAATCAGTTAAACTTGACGAGCCAAGCATATGCAGATATGGCCTCGGAACACTTTGAGACCGAAAGGTCGAGCATGAATCATATAGTAGATATGATCAACATAGTGATTTTCACCATTGAAATACTCCATTTCACGTGATGATCGGTTATGGTTTGATATGGATCACGTGATCTTAGAAGATTAGAGGGATGTCTATCTAAGTGGGAGTTCTTAAGTAATATGATTAATTGAACTTAAATTTGTCATGAACTTAGTCTTGGTAGTATTAGCATATCTATGTTGTAGATCAATAGCTCACATTGCTCCCCTGTTTATATTTTGATATGTTCTAGAAAACTATGTTGAAAGATGTTAGTAGCAATGATGCGGGACTTGGTCCGTGATCCGAGATTTTCCTCATTCTTTGCATAGAAAAATGTGTCCTTGATGCACCGCTAGGTGTGAGAACTATGCAGGGGAGGATAGAGCGTCATGAGCGTTTGAAAAACAGTATGATGACTACTTGATAGTTTAGTGCACCATGCTACGGCTTAGAAGGGACCTCAAAAGCGTTTTGAAAGCCATGGAGCATATGAGATGTTCCAAGAGTTGAAATTGGTATTTCATAGTCACGCGGAGTGTGAAGTATGAGACCTCGGCAGTACTTTACAAGATGGAGGATAATAGCTCAACCAGTGAGCATGTGCTCAGATTGTCTGGTACTAAATTGCTTGAATCAAGTGGAGTTAATCTTCCGGATAAGATAGCGATTGACAGAATTCTCTAGTCACCACCACCAAGTTAGTAGAACTTCGTGATGAACTATAATATGCAAGGGATGATGAAAACAATTCCCAAGCTCTTGAGTAAGAATCGGTAGGAGAAATCAAATAAAAACATCGAAGTGTTGATGGTGGACAAGATCACTAGTTTCAAGAAAAGGGCAAAGGGAGAAGGGAACTTCAAGAAGAGCAGCAAGCAAGTTGCTGCTCAAGTGAAGAAGACCAAAGTCTGGACCTAAGCCTAAGACTAAGTGATTCTACTACAAAGGACTGGTCCTGGAGCGGAACTACACCCAAGTATTTGGCGGATAAGAAGGATGGCAAAGTGAACAGGTATATTTGATATACATATTATTGATGTGTACTTTACTAGTGTTTATAACAACCCCTTGGTATTTGATCTTTGGTTAGGTTGCTAAGAGTAGTAACTCGAAACATGATTGCAGAATAAACAGAAACTAGTTGAGGTGAGGTGACGATGTGTGTTGTAAGTAGTTCCAAGATTGATATGATCATCATCGCACACTCCCTATACTTTCGGGATTAGTGTTGAACCTATATAAGTGTTATTTGGTGTTTCGTTGAGCATGAATGTGATTTGATCATGTTTATTACTGTCTGATTTCATGTAAGTTAGAGAATAGTTGTTGTTACATTTACATAGTAAAACCTTCTATGGTCATACACCCAATGAAAATGGTTTGTTGGATATCGATCGTGTGATACACATATTCATAATATTGAAGCCAAAAGATGTAAAGTTAATAATGATAGTGCAACTTATTTGTGGCACCCCGTTTAGAGTCATATTGGTGTAAAGCGAAGAAACTCCATCTGATGGGCTTTTGGAATCACTTGATGCTTCGAACCATGCCTCATGGGCAAGATGACTAAGACTCCGTTCTCGGAACAATGGGCGAACAATGACTTATTGGAAATAATACATCTTGATGTATGCGATCAATGAGTGTTAAGGCTCATGGCGGGTATCGATTTTCTACCTTCACGATGATTTGAGCGATATGGGTATATCTACTTGATGAAACATAAATGCGAAACATTTGAAAAGTTCAAGAATTTCAGAGTGAAGTGGAAAATCATCGTGACAAGAAAATAAAGTTTCTACGATCGATCAGCGAGACAAATATTTGAGTTCTGAGTTTGGTCTTCAATTAAAACAATGTGGAATAGTTTCACAAATTTGTGCCACGAACACCACAACATAATGGTGTCCGAACGTCATGACCGTACTATTGGATATAGTGCAATCTATGATGTCTCTTACCGATTTACCACTATCTTTTGGGGTATGCATTAGAACAGCTGCTGCATTCACGTTAAAAGGCACCATCTAAATCCGTTGAGGCGACACCATATACTGTGGTTTGGCAAGAAACCAAAGTTGTCGTTTCTTAAAATTTGGGTTGCAATGCTTATGAAAAAAGTTTCATCTTGATAAGCAAAACCCAAATCGGAGAAATGTCTTCATAGGATACCCAAAGGAGATAATTGGGTACCTTCTATCATAGATCAGAAGGCAAGACATTTGTTGCTAAGAATGGATCCTTTCTAGAAGGTTTCTCTCGAGACCTATGTCGTGTGCGATGTCGAAACTTCTTTGGATGCTTGGCGCTTTAAGTCGATTCATCTCGCCTCGGTGAAAAGGCATTGCCTCTTTACCTGATGAAGAATCGGATAAGTTGAGTGGACTCTAGAAGCTGATGCAGCGTTTGCGAGCTCAAGCTCTACTCTCCACCCGGCGGTGCTTGCTCCAATCAGCAAGGCCTTTGGTGGTTTACATTGCAGCCTTGGACAAGTCGTCGATGCCGTGCTTACGTCGGCGGGAAGAAGAAGGAAAAACCTTCAAAGTTCAGCGCGATTTATTATCTTTCAATCTTGACCCCATCAAAGCAAAGATACCCTCGCTATCGAAGCTTGTTTATGGGATCTATATGACCACGAAGAAGGTTGCTCATTACTTCTCGATCATTCCATTACGATTCGTCGTGATGCCCTTTGTCGGAAATTCTTCATAACGAGAGATGCAAGCTGGTCGAGTGGCAAAATGGGCGATTGAACTCCTTCCCTTGATATCAAATTGAGGCAAAAGCCATCAAGTCCCAAGCAATAGCAAATTTCCTGCGAGTGGACTGAGCAGCAACTTCGACCCAAGTTCACTCGAAACAACTTTGGACTATGTTTTTGATGGTTCCAAGATCTGAAACGGTTACATTGCGGGGTTGTATTGGTTTCCCCGAGGAGATAGGCTCAAGTATGTTCTCGAGTTCACTTTGATTCGCCAACAACGAAGCAGAATATGAAGCACTCTGTATGGGTTGCATGGCCATTTCACTCGGCGTCCAATCGCCTTATGGTCTATGGCGACTCGGATCTGGTTGTTAATCAAGTGATGAAGGAGTGGGATGTCGAAGCCCACTATGACAGGTTATTGTAATGCAGTGAGAAATCGGAGAAGAAATTCGAGGTTAGAGCTTCATCATATACCCGATGAAAAATCAAGCTCGGATGATTTGGCGAAGATAGGGTCCAAGAGGAAGCCATTCCCGGTGATGTATTTTGGAACACATTCATGTTCCATCGGTGCAGGAGGATCCTTTCACGAAGAAGCCCCAGCAAAAGAGTGCCAATGATCGGTGAAGTTGAGGGCCCAGCCGTGGTCGACCTGATTATGGAAGTTGTGGTCATCACTCCCGGTAGACGATGCCGTACATCGCATATATCCTAAGGAAAGAGCTCCCGAGAGAATGAAGAAGAGGCTCGACGGATCGTCAAGTCGATCCAGGCCTTCGATGATCAAGGACAATTATGCGAGAAAAGCCTTGTGGAGTCGGCGAAGTGTATCACGCGGAAGAAGGTCGGATAATTCTTGAGGATATCCACTCGGGGACCTCTGGCCATCATCGTCCTCTCGGACCATTGTGGCTAAAGCATACCGGCGGGATTTTCTTGGCAGCAAATGAAATGGCAAAAGAAATAGTCGACAAGTGTGAAGGATGTCGGTTCTATTCAACATATCGCACAAGCCAGCCTCAACCTTGAAGACCATTCCACTTTCGTTTGGCCCTTACTGTTTGGGATTGGACATGATTGGACCCGTTGAGAACTGGCGAGCGGTTTCACCCATTTGCTAGTAGCGTTGACAAGTTCACCAAGTGGATCGAAGCCAAGCCCATCAAGATCCTCGATGCATGCCTGCTATCGGTTTCATCGAGAGAGTTGATATTGAGATATGGAGTTCATAGCATCATCACCGACAATGGGTCAAACCCGATAATGACAAGTTCAAAGCCTTCTGCGCCTCTCAAGGCCAGCGTCGACTATGCTTGATGGCTCATCCTCGGTCGAATGGACAAGCGAGCGTGCAAGCGGCCTCATTTTCAAGGGCTAAAACCTGGCTGATCGTGATCTCAAACCTGGCAGGGAGCTTAGTGGACGAACTTCCATCAGTTCTCACGGGATTGAGGACCACTCCTAATCGGTCATTGGAGAACTCCATTCTTCTGGTCTATGGGCTGAAGCGATTCGCGAGTGACACCTTCACAATGCGCCTCGAGTCGAGCAATACTCAGAAGAAGCGGAACAAGCCCGGCAAGATCGATCGACCTCTTGGAAGGAGAGAGATGGCCTTGATCCGCTCGACTATCTATCGGCAAGACTTGCGTTGATTCCATGCCGAAATGTGAAGAGTCGAGCCTTCCAAGAGATTTGGTCCTCGAG